>CANNZV010000389.1:0-187282 GCA_947561585.1 Caprella mutica | reverse complement strand
TTAAGTTATTAGGATGATAATAGAAATATGTTAACCTTTATACCCAATAACTTTCTATAGAATATATACAGTGTTTGCACAGACAGTATACGAAGTTACATACATTTAGCACGATTGAAGAACTATAGCTTAACTTGGTTAAGAATCTTTTCGTTTCGAATTTTAAGCTTTGAGAATATATATTTGCATTCAGGAAAATAAGATCATCGGTTGTGAATCATACATTTATCCTGTCATAAGAATTATATGCTATTTACAAACTGCTTTAACATTTAAACTCTCTTAGCTTTATGAGATCAACAATCAATATTCAATCAACATTTTGACAATTGCTTATTTTAGAAGAACATTATTAATATCTTAGAGTAACCTGGTGGAAAGAATTTTTTTATATCTATCCCATAATTAATTAACGTTTTGTTGGCTAGTTTCTGGATTCCCATTCCACTAAAAGCGTAACAGGTTGAGTTTTGTCTATAGAACGGTTCTAGGAAAACTCGGTCTTAGGAAATTTGGTCTCAGAAAATTCGGTCTCATTTTATAGTGATTTTAGTAAAGAACAATAATAGAATTAATTGAAATTATGGGTACTAGAATGTGAAGTGTATTTATTAAAAGCGGATAACATCATTAACCGTTGTAAAATGATACGTAACATTAGTAATTTTGACATGTTTTGACATATATTTAACATGAGATTTGAGCAGTAAATAAAACTTTTGAGTTTGATGTATCGGAGCCCTTTACAGCAAATTAGTGGATACAACAAACTACATAACGGCCATTTATAATTCCGAGACCGAAATTTTCGAGTGCGAAATTTCCAGACCGAATATTCATATCTATCACTAATACCTATCCTAATAGCTGAAATAATATTGAGTAATTCTAGGATTTGCCTTATTCTGAAAAAAAAACGATTACTCTATTTAGTTAATTGAAAAATAGCATGGAAGGGGTAAATTTTCTCTCTACCATACCATAAAAATCCCACCAATATTTTGCTTATAAAAATACCTATAAATATATCGTATTCCTTAGGAGTCATTGGTGGATTTATTCTGGCTGTACAAGGAATCAGTTCTATACCATCTGTGTCAGCTGAGCTAACTTGGAAAGAGTCACAATTCATTCTGAGTCGAGTAGGTTGGCTTGCTTTTCTTTTCTCAACTGCTCATGTTGTCTTCAAAGAGTGGAACCGTTTCTTCGAGCCAAATTTTGAATGCTACTTCCTTCCATCTGGCAATCAAGTAGGAACTAGGAATCTTGATTGATGTATATTTTTAATAGTTCTTATAATCCTAGCAAAATAGGCTAATAAGCTTTTATTTTTTTATCTCCAGATCTCTATCAGCATCTCTCTCATAGTAATCTTCTTGAAGTTGCTTCTCCTCATACCCTGTGTAGACTCAGCCCTCACCAACATACGTCATGGAAAAGAACGATCGAAGAATATCAACCCAGTGTAGATATTCCTTATAAGCATTTCTTTTGTAGAATATTATCAAGATGGCAATAATATTATTATATTTATACTTAAATTTTAATTCGAAAACACTCATTCAGACAGATTTTGGAATTTTGTTTATTATTTGGTATCTTGTGATTCTGTAAATATTATGATTTTATTATAATTAAAGATATTTCCAGTAAAGCTCTTACAACGACAGTTTGTATACCTGAAAAAGAGGTCGCTATATAGATCTAGCGGTCGTTGTAAGGTCAGAGATTTAGTTCAGGTGGGGATTTATACTTTGTAAGTTTTTTTAACAGCATTTCAAGAGAGCGACCGTCAATTATATTTAATCTAAACTTTAACTTACTCATATAAATGTACGAAATAATTAGGAAGGTAAAGTGGAACAAAGATAGCAGCAACTAAAAATAAATTAAGTGAAAAGATAGGATTTAACATAGAATATTTACAAATCTTTTTAATTCCTATTGAATATTTATAAGCAAAGAAAATGTGTAGGAAAAGAGTAACAAATTCAAATTACTGAAAATCTAAAAAAACAATACAATAAATAATGATTGTGAATTTCAATACTTCTGAATGTAATCAATGTATGTCTAGATACTTGATAGGCGAATAAAATATCTGTTAAACCATATAATTCAAAGACATCGCTTTAGGAGCTGCATGGCTCTTAGAAAGGATCATCGTCCGTTGTACGAGCTTTACATGTATTCTTATGTAAGATATTGGCACTTTTTAAAAAAACTATGTTAGTTATTTGTAAAACATTTGTCAGAATTTATTCTACTGAAATATACCTCAGTACCACTAACAGAAAATAATGTAATTTTTTATCTGCATGTAACTATGAATTTCATCGATTCAGCAGGAAAGGTGCTACGATCTTTTTATGTATATGATGGGTCTAGGCTGATTTTCCCAAAACGAATTGGCCGAAACCAAATTTTCCGAAAACTAATTCGTCGAAACAGATTTTCCGAATACGTGTTTCCCGAATACCATATTTGCCGAAAATCAATTTTCCGAAATACGGATTTGCCGAAATACAAATTTTCCGAATGACGAATTTGTCGAAAATCAAATTTAATGTTTTCAAAAGAACATTCTGTGGAACTTTGTAGTTATCATTATAATATCTTTTGCATAAAAAAAACATTTCTTATATGAATATGACATTGCTATTGCTATATAAATTTGTGTTCCGCTAATTGGCATTACAAATAAAAGGTTGATAGAAATCAATGTTTATAACTGAAACAAATTTATTCATGCAAGTGACACTATCGTTGAAGCCAGAGGTATATTGGGAAGATATAAACATAACTAATAATTATTTTATCCATTACTAACAATTTTATATTCTAAACGAAATAAATAGAATAAATATTAATATGTCAGCCACATCACACCTTCTGTATGGAATACTATTAACAACTGAATCCAAAATAAGAATCCCGTGCGTGCTCTATATTTACACAAAGAATTTTAGTTAAGTAATCACACAAAGTTGTTTACATATAGTTTATTTAACTCGCCGAGATATATATCATTCCTGCATTAAAACAAAGCGCTATAAATGGATTATTCACGAAAAAATGTATATACACGTTATAGTAACACAAAATCTAAAAACAAGCCAAACGCTCAAATGAATGAAATATGTATGACATGCACCTAAAACTGACTACTGATACTGACTGAATAAAACTTGCCCTTTAAAACTTGCCAATCCCATTTTAATTGCCCTTTTCCTATGGGATTGATAGTAAATTATCACCTATTTTCTAAGTAGATGAGGCTTGTTAATAAACTTATCCCATAGAGCAAATTAAGTCTCCGGGTTCTTTAACAATTATTTGTATTATCTTAACTTGAAGAGACTTGGAGGTAATTGATTGAATTCTATTAAACTGACAAATGACTAAACGGTAAAAGTTTTTAGGAAGTAAATTAAACACAAGGAAGTTTTAAATGGGTGTACTTATATTAAAGTTCGAATAGTACAGAGTTCTAAGACTTACGCACAAGTCTTCAAATAACACAACACAAGTTTTAAATAAACTAGCGGTTGAATAAACTTAAGGGTTTTAAAATAAACAAGGGTTTGAGTTGCCAACTCACGAAACCCGTGGATGGACAAGTCCGACCGGACTTGGTCCGACCAACCAGTCTTCAAGAGACCATCGCGAACTATGAACACTTTAGTTAGGTGGCAATGGTATTTAAAGGGTGAACTGGAGAGTCCAACCTTCCAGTGAGTGAATAAACTTCTGTTAATGGTACTGATAGTACTGTTCAAAGATGTTTTTCTACTCACTGCAGATAGAAATAACACACAATGCATTATTCAAATTTAACACGCTAGTGGTAATGGCTTTCTATACGATTAACATATAGATCGATCAGATTTACTAATAGTTCATTTTAGTGAAACCTGATTTGCTAATAAACATCCAAATTTAAGCATACTATTTCAGAGTCCTGTTTAACCTATACATGATCAGAAATGTTACAAGTTCCTAACTATTAGTTAAGTATTTCAATTAGAATAATTGAAATACTTGCTTAATTCTTTTTAAATTAATTAAGTATTAATCTCAATTCTATCTATAGAAAAAGAACTCAATATTCTAAGTTGTATAACTGATTTACAAAGTTCATGAAGTTATATAACTTAGTACAAATTATAAAGTTATATTCTGAGTTACAAGTTATAGCTCTGGGTTACAAGTTATAAAGTTATGTTCTGAAGTTACAAGTTATATTAGCGGCTTACATCAAAGCTATTCGTTTATAATTATATTCGAGCTCCTAGCGAGAATAACATGACCATAAATTTAAATAGCATTTCCTTCTAATGAACAGTGTACAAGATTAAAAAGATTATGTCTGATTAAATGATTATCAAATTATAGAAATTGAAAGATTAAGTAAAGATACAAGTTCAGCGTATTAACAATCTTTCTATTGTTAATAAACGTCTTCAAAATAAGAACAAAGACAGAGGATCATTTTGTGGTACAAAGATTAACAGTTAGAGATAGAATAATAATTATAGGATCAATTTTAGTGTAA
Organism: Caprella mutica; assembly: GCA_947561585.1. Classification (NCBI taxonomy): domain Eukaryota; kingdom Metazoa; phylum Arthropoda; class Malacostraca; order Amphipoda; family Caprellidae; genus Caprella; species Caprella mutica. Next base: position 182,727 of record CANNZV010000389.1, on the reverse strand, counting down.
CTAAGGCTTGATTTCGTTATTTAGTTTTTTTTCTGTAACTTTTTGTATACTTCTACATTTTGCTATAAATAAGTCTTACGGTAAATTTTACTTTCGGCGAATTTGTCTTTCGGCCAATCTTCACTTCGGCGAAAACGTTTTCGACAAATTTGGGTTTTGGCAAATTCGTACTCGGAGAATCCGGTTCGGCGAATTAGTGTTCGGCGAATTAGTTTTCGAAGAATTTAGTTTCGGCCAATTGGTTTTCGGAAAAACAGCCGGATACCGTATAGGGTATATTGTGTTATAACAATAACGGTACTCGGGCCTTAATATACGTCAATGATTAAGATCGGGTATTTAATATAAACTAGAGCATACAACCAAATGATGCAAATTTATCGACATTGTTCGTATGCGTTCTATCATATTTTGCTACCTGTGAATTTCCTCAGTATAAGTAGGAAATTAAATATGTATTTTTCATATCATGTTTTTATAAATGGTGCCTCTGCATTCTATAATTAATGTCCTTCTGTCGATTTATCAACGAGAGAGAAATAATTTGTTCAAGGTTATACTGCCTCATTTAGGATTCTATTTTGTGTATTATTGTTCAAATACACTACGTTCATATATAACAAATTACTCCAAAGTAGCAATTCGTAAATGAATGATGTAATGTTAAAATACAATAATATTTTTTCAAATTATACAACGATATACACATGAAAATTCACTCATTTGTTTTATTTTCATGACATGAAATACTAAGATATTTTAAAGTTTTACTAATATACTATTTAAAAAAAAAAGATAATTCCAGTCACATGAAATATACATGGAGTATGTTATATTGATTAAATCATTTTAGTTTTTATCAATTCTTCTAAATATCAGGATGCTGGAACATAACAGTAGAATCTCTATAATATAATACGCTAGATCTGTCTGTGTGTATGTGTGTGTGTGTTACTTGGAGCAATATTACTCACAAACGATTAGACGTAGAAACTTGAAAATTTACAGCTTTTCAGAAAGTCGTGTCGAATTCAACGAGTTAAAAGGATTTTTCGAAATTCAAACGGGTTTTCGAATTATCAACACTTGATTTATAATGGGATACATAGGAATTAATTCGACATACTTCCCAGGATATTTTCCGAGACTATTCAACAGAATGGGCTGAAATTTTCTGGAAACCTCCGGCCTATGGTCCTACAGAACGCTATTGATTTGTTTTACGAAATTCGAACGGGTTTTTGAATTATTCGAATTTTAAGTTTTAATGGAATACATAGGGATTTAATTCAAATAGGCAAATACATGGTAACATACGAAATAAATGAAAAAATAAAATTTACCTTAATCGAATCAAAAAAATATCTACAATATGTAAAAATGGTCTACAAAAATGACTGCGTTAACCGTTTTTCGAAATTCAAATTATTTTTCAAGATATGACGAAAATTACAAAATGAAATTTCGAACAACACTCGGAAAACATCCTATGAAATTTCTTAAAATTTCTAAGTCCGAAACACAAATTATATCTATTAAAACAAAAGAAATTTAATCACTCGATTCATGTATTATGAATTTCAGATTAAAATTTGATCTGCTAAATAGATCAGTCTTTTCATCATAAAATTTGTGTGTACAAAAATATGATGACAAGACAATTCCTATCATATATGTAATCATGAATTCTACCTCTGGTCAAGATATTAAATCAAAATAGAGTAAAAATTTATAAGTTATTCTACTCATATTCAGAAACATACATCAAAAATATATTTTCATTTTATGGAATTTATTTAACTAATAAAGATATTCAAATATCTAACCTTGTTTATAATTATTCAAAATTGAACCTTAAATCCCATTTCAATTAGTTCTAAAATTCAAAACATGAAATATCAAATTATGAATCTCAAATTCAAGTTGAACAATCATAAAACTTCAATCTATAACTGCTAAATTTATATATATTTTTTTTTTTTTATAAAAGTAACCATTACCTTTCTAAAAATTAAATATTTATGTTCTCATTTCTTAAACACTTAAATGGAAATAGTATCCAGGTGAATGTCTAGTCATTGAAAACACCCTTAAAGTTTTTCTTCAAAATATAAAGTTCGTTTAATACTTTACTGCAATATAGTCCAACTATAAACATCTTACTTTCATTCAAGAACCAAAATTATAATGCTTACAAATAAGATCATCAATAAAATCTAAGCATACGATTATAATATATCTACTATTATTATATCTTCTACTTCAAGCATAGTAATTTGAAACGTAGGAAATAAAGTTAAGTAATTTTCAAATGAAATTAATTTCAAAATCAATAGAGATTAATTACTTTTCATATTTCCAATGAATATAATCTATAATCAATAGAACTTAGTTAACTTTTATATCTCAAATGAATATAATCTATAGTCAATAGAACTTAGTTAACTTTTATATCTCAAATGAATATAATCTATAGTCAATAGAACTTAATTAACCTTTATATCTCAAATGAATATAATCTTACATCAAAATCGAAACTTCATTATTTTTTAATTCCAAAATATTCATTTCAAAATATATGAGAATAACTAAATTCGTTATTACTTATCTTAAACTTCTCTCTTCTTAAACTATGGTTATATATGTTATGTAATATTATACGAGCTATATTATTGGTTAGTATTCATCTATACTATTGTTAACCTTACATAACCTATTTTTATTCGTATTGAATAAACATATTCAGATTTCGTTTAAAATATCCAATGAAATTAAAAGTTACTTTAAATCAAATGTTCAACTTCCAAATCTGTAAACTATCAAATGAAATCTTAAGTAATCCTTTAAAGAATTAATTTTCAAATAAACATCAATGATTAAATGCTCATAACCTGAATGTTTCAATAAGCAATTAATATATAAACTTTCTTTAAAGTAAATTCAAAGTATAGAAATCTAAGTTAATTGGACTAAAGTAATAATCCAAAATTTAGAATAATAAGATCAAGGTGAAATGATCTAAATGTGTCGGTACCATCAGAGAAGACTTCTCAAAGTAGGTACATGAGAGTTGAAGCCCCCATGTTCATTCTCCTCCTTCAGAATGAATGGTTCCCTCAGGTTACCGGGCATTGGTTTGTGACGTCACCAAATATGACTGCGAAGTCGTCACCAAGTATGACTGTGAAGTCATCATCAAGTATGACTGTGAAGTCATCATCCAGTATGACTGTGAAGACATCAACAAATATGAAAGGGAAGTCGTCACCAAATATGACTGAAGTCGTCACCAAGTATGCTCCACTGATCAGCCTTCTCGTCACCAGGCGTAGCTCGGCTTATCCTTTTCGGATCAACAAGTTACTGGTGTTGGATTGTTCCAACATCTGGTTTGTTATTGCTCTGCTCCAGTTTCTCGAGAGATGTTTTTCAAGTTTTGGGAATAAAAATAAATCAGCATTAATTTAAGTATAATTAGGATTATATTTTTACCTAAATATTACTTTTTAGACTTACAGTTGAAGGATAGTATTACTTATTTTACATTGCTAAAACATGATTGTTTTAATTATTTCCAAAATTTTGTACAATGATTCTACAAAATTCTTTAATATTATAGTATTGTTATAATCCTTCAAGTAATATTATAGTTTGATAATATATATCTCACATAACATTTATTTCAAAATATACCTCATTCAGTTTACAATACATATTCCTATTATTATAAAACTGTAAAGAAGGGGTTAGTTTATATATATAACATATTTTTCACTTAAAACTAGGTTCATGAAAATCTTGGACACAATCAAAACTGTTATGTTTCTTTTTATTGTTACGTTACTTTACAAGATTTTCACTTATAGTGATAAATTCATAGTAAAATTAAGTAATTCACCTTCAACCGATGTCTTGCCCATAACGTCAGATCGTCAGATGGATGGGGTTCATTGCTTTTATCCTCTTTTACGTGTGTTTCTGCAATTACAGGTGTACTTTACTAGCTTATACAAGAAACTTACATCTTACATAGATTATTTATCTACCATTACATTACATTTCATCAATAATTATAAGTGTTAGTTAACATAATTTTCTTAATTACTCTTAACTTACAAACACACAGTTATTTATATATATTTTATGTTTCACTAAACATCAATGCATTATATATATATAATTTACATTTCTTTAAACATCAGTGTATATTGTAGTTACCCTGAAGAGTTAATGTTATTGATCTAACCATTGAAAGAAATTAATTGAACACAAACTATGTCGTTTTTTAGCTTTTCATTATATTTCGTTATGTTCCTTTTATAATCATAAATTCTTGAACAGAATTAAATCTCATTAATTTTTTCATTTGCTTTAACTCAAGTTTAATGTATTCATTTACTTTTTCAAGTAATAATTTAAATATCATCAAGATTCTTGCTATCATTAAACTCAATACTCAAAAATATTTTCGTAATTCCCATATATCATTAAAGAGTCTTTTACTCTTATTTCAGTATCATTAAACTTTTCAAACGTTTTCTTTATTTGAATCCATACATTATTTATTAAATTATTTAACTGTCCCTTTTAAACTCAAACTTTTTAATTACATTAAAACTGCTATACTGAGTTCAATTAATAAATTCATATACGTACCATGAACGTATTTTACAATTCTCGTTACATTTATTTTTATGAAATAAATCCGTTCTATTCGATCGCTTTATTATTTACGATTTCATTTTAATCCTTTTTATACTCATGTAAAATCAACTACATTCATTCTTTTATAAATCTGGAAATATTACGGTTCCCCCTTGAAATTTTTCTTTAGAAGAAGATTTTCTTTTCAGGGTATTTACTGTACTCTGGTTGACCTTTGAACCTGCAATTACTGTTTTCTTTTAGTAATATTTACCCTTACAGTTTAGAATGAATTTTCTTTATGCATTAGGAATATTCCCTTTTTTCAAATATCAACATATAATTATTATACATCTTGATTTATAACTTTCTAATATATTTATCTCACAATTCCATGTATAATCACACTTAATTACACTTCAATCCATTATTGTAACCTTTTTGGGGTCTAATTTTATTCTTCGTTCTGAGAGGAATAAATAGAATGTTCCCCTGAGATTATTCTGAAATTCTTAGAGTCTATTTTATTCTTCGTTCTGAGAGGAATAAATAGAATGTTCGCCTAACTTATGTTTGGAAATTCTTTAGGGTCTATTTTATTCTTCATTCTGAGAGGAATAAATAGAATGTTCCCCTTAAGATTGGATCAAACATTTCCTTGGTTATATATTTATATATTATCATATATAAAAGTTTTAACGAACTATCTTTTTCAGCAATTATTTTATATATCATTGTACATAAACATTAGAATTTAAGTACATGTATATTATATTGCATGTTTTCATTGTTCATTATACATTCAATAATATTCGACTATTTATTTAGAATTCATTTCTAAATTTATATATCAAGAATTCAGTATCTTTATTTTAATTAACAAGTACAAACATTTTTATTTATCATCTTGAAAATCAAAAATTCAACATAAAATATTACACTTCTATTATAAATAAAAGAATTCAAATTAAATGTGAAATAATATTAATTGAAATATTTGCTTCGTATCTTGTTATCATTCAAATCATTCGTTAAACTCTCCATTTGTTATGGTGTTTCAAATATTAGTTCCTGCTACATCTTGGATTGTATAACAATACAGTTCATAGAGAACAGTAGATTGATTTACTGCATGTCATTTAATTATAAATAACTATTAATTCTTATTCATACATTGTTCTTACAGGTTCTAATTCCCACACAAGTAATAACTTATATTACTGCAGTTCCTCAAATTTATCATATTGTTAAATTATGATATTACACTTATTTCATAACATTAATTCCATGATTTTATTTCGACGAAGAACCTGTAACTCATTTATTTATCAAACATTACAGTTATCATTAAAAGAAATCATCAAGAGCTCTCTTTCAAACTCATTTATTTATCAAATAATTAATTAAATAATTAATTATTATTTCTGAGTAACCTACTGGAATAATCACATTAATTCCTATATCTTTTATTCTCCATATAATACTCATTATTTCATTCATATTATATCCTTGCTATCGTCAACTATAGTGTTACTGACTGTACCACCTCGACTAATTTTAATAGCTCTGTTGACAATAACTTCCCACTTGAAAATTTACATCGCTTCCTTCAAGATTACGTTTAGTCTTGACTTTTTACTAGTCAACTATTATAAAATCAAGTTTCGTTATATTTTTACGTTAAGTTATATTTTTATATATATAACGTTTGCTATATTTTATACTTTATTAATAGAAAAAGAGTCTTAAGATAATTGTTTTATCTCTTATACATTTATGTTCGATTGCTTGCATTTAATTCACTATTCAAATCAAGTCTTGCAATTTAATTATAAAATTCAGCAAATCTTTGCTCTTATAGTATTTTCTTTCTCAGAATTATCGTCTGACAAATACAATTGTCTGAATTCACATCGTTTTTTATACGATTATTTCGTTCATATGAACTAATCACCTATGTGATTATTTTAAGATATTATTCGTCACTGGAATAATTACAACAACTTCTTATTTAACAGTTAATTATTTATACTCAATATATACTCAATATACGTAAACTGCGTTGAATCTTTCTTATATCGTTGTTTCGTTCATTATTGAGTTACTGGAGATTTTACGTTAAAGCATATAATTATTTAATTACGTTAAACAATAACCTTTAATCAAATCAATTATTTCTTACTTTTAATTATTACAGGAATATAGTTTGAAACTAGATCACATATTGATTATTTAGTATCAAACCTACTTTTCCCCTCTAGTTACCACTTATTACCCGATATTCCATTAACTATGGTTAAGACGTATTAACCTCTAGGTAACTTTAAATTTCTTCAAAAATATTTAATATACAATATTAATATCAAAATAGTCATTTAAATATTCAAGATATATATATATATCTATATCATTCCTTGTCAATCCTTTAAAATGTTTCACTCTTTTTATACTGAGTCATACCTCTGAGTTTAATATTTACGTTATATCTTATTTACGTTAACTCATTATCTGACTTGATTGTCTTAAATCACTGAAACGATTGACAGGTTCTTTTTTCAAACACTGCGATTATTACTATTTGAATAGGCATACATCATAATTATCAATTGACTTCATCCCTGAAATTAGGTATGATTTTGTCATATATGTACAATACGTGCACATCTTAGGTATTTGCGGTTTTACCTGAAACCCTTTTTTATATTTTATAATATCACAACTCAATGTTGTATCTTAGGTATTTGCGGTTTTACCTGAAACCCTTTTTTATATTTTATAATATCACAACTCAATGTTGTATCTTAGGTATTTGCGGTTTTACCTGAAACCCTTTTTTATATTTTATAATATCACAACTCAATGTTGTATCTTAGGTATTTACGGTTTTACCTGAAACCCTTTTTATATCTTATAATATCACAACTCAATGTTGTATCTTAGGTATTTACGGTTTTACCTGAAACCCTTTTTATATCTTATAATATCACAACTCAATGTTGTATCTTAGGTATTTACGGTTTTACCTGAAACCCTTTTTATATCTTATAATATCACAACTCAATGTTGTATCTTAGGTATTTACGGTTTTACCTGAAACCCTTTTTATATCTTATAATATCACAACTCAATGTTGTATCTTAGGTATTTACGGTTTTACCTGAAACCCTTTTTATATCTTATAATATCACAACTCAATGTTGTATCTTAGGTATTTACGGTTTTACCTGAAACCCTTTTTATATCTTATAATATCACAACTCAATGTTGTATCTTAGGTATTTACGGTTTTACCTGAAACCCTTTTTATATCTTATAATATCACAACTCAATGTTGTATCTTAGGTATTTACGGTTTTACCTGAAACCTCGTCTATATTTTATAATATGACAACTCATTTGACTTTCACTGACTTAAAGGATGTTTTGACCCTATAGTCAGATATTCACATCCGTGACTGTACTTTCGGTATATTTCTGTATGATATAACCGTTTTTATGATATCAACTTCTCTCGATATCACTTTCTCTTGATATTACCTACTAAACAAAACAGCGTAATTTATAATTTCCAAAGATTTTTATCGACGTTATTGCTTTTTAAGCCACAAACAATAAATATCATTTCATTAAAATATGCAAAATTAATGAAATACGAGAATGGGTTAATTACTTCCATTCCAGTACTAAAAATATGGAAAATTACCTCGTTAATATAAAATAGGTATATCGTTACTTTACCAAATTCACCTTTGGTTATTTACATGACAAATTCACAGGTTATAAGACCCATTTAATTTATCATCAACTTGGAATATTTTTATTCTCCTTATCTGTGAATATACAGTTACATATTCCATCTGTATCTCTATTTATGAGTACACAGGTTACTACTAATATATTTGCAACTATGTATATTAGCTCATTTAAACATTGTTCTAATGTTTTTTACTTAATACTTTAAAAATTCATACTTTCAAAATAGTATTTTAAGTTCGTTCTCATCATTTGAACTTTCTCTCTAAGCTTCTTCGAAATTCTTATATACGATTTTCTGAATTTCTTTATAATTATTTATTATAATTATACTTCGCCTTTTATAGGACAACAACAGTTATTTTGTTATATAACGTGCTTTCCACGAGTATTTGCAATCTTCGCACATTTATACAACTTTCACTTTCTGAAACATACGTTCCATTAGTTTTCAATGATTTTACTTATAGAATAATTATGCAAAATAAATTAGATTTAAATGTCGTTCTCAGTCAGATGATTATAAAAGTACTGAAATACATGGTATTTTTAGCCTGTCAAAATGTAAATAGTTTTCACTATCCCGACACATCTAAAATATTCTGTGCAATTAATATATTCCCAGATTCAATTATATCTGTTAAAAGTTTATTACCTTTAAATGATACACATTGACTAAAATTGTCATATCATCTTGCTTTACTACTAACTGCGCTATTTGAGGCTACTGGTCTTTGACACTACTTTTTACTCCACTATTTGAGACTATGATATAAATCTATCATTCCCCCAGGAATGTAGTGTCTTAACTACACTTTATATTACTAGGAACCTTTGCGGCAGGTTGTAACTATTTGTGTCGTATTTTGGTGAAGCAATTCTTTATTACATACTACCTTATCTAACAAAACCTTTCAATATACACTGTAAAGATTAATAATTAGTAAAGATTAATGAAGACAATATAAAAATTCACAATACAAAAATATAAGTAGACATTATTATATTCCAGACACAAAATTCATTACAGTATATTAACTTTAGGTTAAATAGTTAAATAGCATCACCTAGTAGTTTGCCTTGTTTTGCCTCTCTGTTTACGGGAATAGTAGAGCTGCCTCTTGTCATCTGCTGATCCATTTCTCTGGAGTCATTCGATTTCTTCTATTCTCCCGTTTAGATTGTAGATTTCATGAAGTATTGCCTCGTAGCTCTCCATTTTTCTACTTGCGCTGTTTCTTGTCCTCTTCTTACTGCCTTTCCTTCGTAATCCCTTGGGTGATTACCACCAGATAAAGTGAGTTTCTGTCGCGATGTCATTATTATACTATTATTCAGTATATGGAGTAGGGCTCCCAACTTTATTTGATGAAGAAGAAAATAACTCGTCACTCAGTTAAAGTAATTTCAGTCACTTACTCCGAAAGTGATGAGACGATTTAATTTACTTTAATTCGTTTTTTATTTAAGAGTGAGTTTATCACGACAAAAGTAGCTTTGTCGCCGTACCAGTTTTTCTTGCCACTAGTACCCGAAGAGCTGATAGTACGCAGGTAACAGCGCGTTAACTAGCGTAACTAACGAATTTTTACGCTGCCTCCTTCTTCTTTAGCACAAAGAGTGGTTGTAGCACTTTAACACTAGTGTTATTTTTCACACTGGTATAACACTGAAATACTTTACATCGGTATTTCTTGAAAATGTTATTAGTTATTAGAATACTTTTCACATGTCATGTGAATCTTTTCTGTTGCTTTTCCTTCCTTTTTTATGAAGTGCTGCAGGACTTCCGTATGTGAGTTGAAAGGGTGTAATCTCCCATATGTGATGGAAGAGTGTGTTATCCCATCGGCATTGTAGAGTTGCTCCCGTAATGTCCTTTTATCGGAAGGAGTGTGATTGGCTAGTTCACTCGCATTAAATTCAATGCTTACCTAGTGATTAACACTGTATAACACTAGGGTTTCATAGTTCTGGTTTTGTACCCTCTTTATCACTGACACTGTCTTTCCAACTTTCCTTTTACTTCTCTAAAAATCTTTAAACCATTTATATTAAGTCAGTTCTTTTCGTTAATAGATTCTAACCTCTTTTTTCCTCCCTCTTTTCTTCAAGACCGTTTGAAGATGCCAATATTAAATTGCCCTTTTCCTATGGGATTGATAGTAAATTATCACCTATTTTCTAAGTAGATGAGGCTTGTTAATAAACTTATCCCATAGAGCAAATTAAGTCTCCGGGTTCTTTAACAATTATTTGTATTATCTTAACTTGAAGAGACTTGGAGGTAATTGATTGAATTCTATTAAACTGACAAATGACTAAACGGTAAAAGTTTTTAGGAAGTAAATTAAACACAAGGAAGTTTTAAATGGGTTGTAGTGGCAGAACATAGCCATCAAAGATAACGGCTCTAGTTTATTAGAATGAAATCTACTATTGCCACCAAGGATTAGTTCGTTAAACATTTACATTTAGTTTTTCAAAGGACTCAGCAGAAATACACAGTGAACGGGGAGGACAAAAATAAAAAAAGATATTCTTATAAGTTTTATTACACAGTTAAACAAACACACCGCATTCAACCAACACAAACACACAAAATAATTTACGAATAATTAAAGATACCCAACATTGATAGAAAGGGTTATATAATAAATCACATAAATCTTTATTAAGAATAGAGTACGTATAATTCAAGAAAGCATAATACGTATAAATCAAGAAAGCATAATACGTATAAATCAAGTAAGTAGGCACGATATCTCAGGTAAGTAGGCACGATATCTCAGGTAAGTAGGCACGATATCTCAGGTAAGTAGGCACGATATCTAAGGTAAGTAGGCACGATATCTCAGGTAAGTAGGCACGATATCTCAGGTAAGTAGGCACGATATCTCAGGTAAGTAGGCACGATATCTCAGGTAAGTAGGCACGATATCTCAGGTAAGTAGGCACGATATCTCAGGTAAGTAGGCACGATATCTCAGGTAAGTAGGCACGATATCTCAGGTAAGTAGGCACGATATCTCAGGTAAGTAGGCACGATATCTCAGGTAAGTAGGCACGATATCTCAGGTAAGTAGGCACGATATCTCAGGTAAGTAGGCACGATATCTCAGGTAAGTAGGCACGATATCTCAGGTAAGTAGGCACGATATCTCAGGTAAGTAGGCACGATATCTCAGGTAAGTAGGCACGATATCTCAGGTAAGTAGGCACGATATCTCAGGTAAGTAGGCACGATATCTCAGGTAAGTAGGCACGATATCTCAGGTAAGTAGGCACGATATCTCAGGTAAGTAGGCACGATATCTCAGGTAAGTAGGCACGATATCTCAGGTAAGTAGGCACGATATCTCAGGTAAGTAGGCACGATATCTCAGGTAAGTAGGCACGATATCTCAGGTAAGTAGGCACGATATCTCAGGTAAGTAGGCACGATATCTCAGGTAAGTAGGCACGATATCTCAGGTAAGTAGGCACGATATCTCAGGTAAGTAGGCACGATATCTCAGGTAAGTAGGCACGATATCTCAGGTAAGTAGGCACGATATCTCAGGTAAGTAGGCACGATATCTCAGGTAAGTAGGCACGATATCTCAGGTAAGTAGGCACGATATCTCAGGTAAGTAGGCACGATATCTCAGGTAAGTAGGCACGATATCTCAGGTAAGTAGGCACGATATCTCAGGTAAGTAGGCACGATATCTCAGGTAAGTAGGCACGATATCTCAGGTAAGTAGGCACGATATCTCAGGTAAGTAGGCACGATATCTCAGGTAAGTAGGCACGATATCTCAGGTAAGTAGGCACGATATCTAAGGTAAGTAGGCACGATATCTCAGGTAAGTAGGCACGATATCTCAGGTAAGTAGGCACGATATCTCAGGTAAGTAGGCACGATATCTCAGGTAAGTAGGCACGATATCTCAGGTAAGTAGGCACGATATCTCAGGTAAGTAGGCACGATATCTCAGGTAAGTAGGCACGATATCTCAGGTAAGTAGGCACGATATCTCAGGTAAGTAGGCACGATATCTCAGGTAAGTAGGCACGATATCTCAGGTAAGTAGGCACGATATCTCAGGTAAGTAGGCACGATATCTCAGGTAAGTAGGCACGATATCTCAGGTAAGTAGGCACGATATCTCAGGTAAGTAGGCACGATATCTCAGGTAAGTAGGCACGATATCTCAGGTAAGTAGGCACGATATCTCAGGTAAGTAGGCACGATATCTCAGGTAAGTAGGCACGATATCTCAGGTAAGTAGGCACGATATCTCAGGTAAGTAGGCACGATATCTCAGGTAAGTAGGCACGATATCTCAGGTAAGTAGGCACGATATCTCAGGTAAGTAGGCACGATATCTCAGGTAAGTAGGCACGATATCTCAGGTAAGTAGGCACGATATCTCAGGTAAGTAGGCATGATATCTCAGGTAAGTGGGCACGATCTCAGGTAAGTGGGCACGATATCTCAGGTAAGTGGGCACGATATCTCAGGTAAGTGGGCACGATATCTCAGAGAAGTGGGCACGATATCTCAGGTACGGAAGTTACACTACCACCGGTAGGTATAGTCACACAATCACAGTTAGCAATAGTATTAGTTACTCTATCACTGGAAGTATGGTAGTTACACAATCACAGGTAATTTACAAAACAATCCATTTACTAGAGTCTTAGGAATTTCTCAGTTTGGGATTATTGTGAAAATAACAGCCTGAAACATAAGTGGAAAATTAAATATTCACAAGCTGTATTTTGCAAATTGACTAAATATTATCTAATAAAATGACAGTGCACTAACAGAATCGAAATGAATTTACCTGCGAATAGATTTCAAACAATTTACAAGGAAAACGAACTGTATGTTCCGTACATCACTAAGAACTAATATTTGAGCTAAATGCAATTTTTGAACCTTTTCAACCCAATTACCAAATCTAACCAACCATCAAAATCACAGACATTTACAGTAGGACATGAATATTTTGGAACTACTTTCCAACAACAGAATTAAAGACACAAGATCATGGTACTAAATATACAATAGATAGATACAGGATGACACGAACAGTACCTAGCAGTTTTCAGATAATTAAGTGGCTTCACCTACTGAGGTGCCACATAAAAGTTCTGCAAGAATTTAAAGTAAGAATTCGATGAATTCTGTAAAAAAATGACATGAAGAGAATATCCACTTCATACTTCCCCACTTGGCACCGATATACTGCCACTTCTCTTCTTATACTCCAATGTAACCTGCTGAACATTGGGATGGGAAGAAGCTGCGCCTTTGGATCGTATTAACATCTGGTGGGCTGGAGCAGCTGAAAGCTTGGCTCCCATATCCCCGTCACTCTCAGAATTTCTGCTAATGTAGTTATCTGAAATATAAACACGGTTAGCTTCATCAGGTTCAGAATTATCTTTAGGCATTGACTGGTGTGGAAAAAATAGTTGCAATCCTCGATTGATTGTCTTCAATCGATTATTATTAACTTTGTATAAATCTTCATTGCCTTCAGAAAGAGCTAGTTTCCTATTAACAAGATCTTTCATAGCATGACTCACAGTCTTGTATCTGTGTATGAATGAAGCCAAATCTAAAGCCTCTAAGTCAGAACTAACCCACGTCACCTGTTGTAATCTTTGGTGAATTTTGATCATTCCCGTTTTCTTGTCTACGCTTTCATCAAGAAGTAATGGATCACTCATGCAAAATCTGTCGTCTATATTACTTCGAACATTCTTGCTCTGAGAGTTACCCGAACTGCAAGAGATCAAGTCTTCAACAACCTCACCACTTCTCATATGAATCGACAAATTAGAGTGTCTATCCCAATCATCAGTATCTACCAAGGAGGAATCTACATTCCAAAATTGACTATGATTTTCCAAAAGTGACCAAGAATTAATGTCCATACCAGAATTATCTAAAAGATCACTAGCTTTATTTACTTTATTAACTACAGGAAATATAATATTTTCACCTTTAAGGATTTCTGCTAAAGATGCCCCCCACAGATTCGGGTTACCGACGACATTGTCATGTATTGAGGTTTGACGTCGATGTGCTGGTGTTGCCTTATTCACACGAGGATGTAATAAGTCTGCCTCATCGGAAGAGGAGCTTAACGAATCTGTGTCCGATGTGGTGCCCCAACTGTCCATAAGAATTCCACCAGAAAATTCGAACTCCGGTTTCTCCCGCTTCTGAGCATCAGTGAACCAATCATCATAATCTTGATTGTTGTAATCACTGTTTTGTTCCACATTTTCAGTATCACCCATAACACGAACATATGAAGGATGATTCTCAATGTATCTTGGAACAGGATAGAACCTCCTGAGTTGAGTATGGTGAGCCCTCTGGCTCACTCCCGTTTCCATATCTTTAATAATGTATGAGACCTTGTTTTGATGTCTCAGCACAATCTGATAAGGCCCAGCAAATCTATCCATAAACTTATCAGTCACCTGTCTCCCCTTGAAAACAATTTTCTTTAAGACAAGTTGTTTTGGTTTGAATGGAGCGAATGAACGATTACCCTCAATCCAGCAATCAGTGTCAGTCTTTGGTACTATCGGTCTGGGGTTAACAGGATGAGCCTCAGTGAGCAGGTATGCAGATGGAGACATGGCTATACTAGAGTGATAGCTGTTATTATACAGGGTAACCACCTTGTATATTTCATCAATCCACGCTCCACCTTTGACTGATAATCCACGTAGAAGCTCTAGTATGGTCCGATTAATTCGCTCGACAAGTCCGTTACTTGCTGGTTTATAGGGCGTGGAGAAACACTGTTTGACCCCAAATTCATCAAAAATGCCCTCACTTCACCAGCTGAGAACTCTTTCCCATTATCCGTTAAAACACGCAATGGTAGTCTAGGAAGCGAAGGTAGAATTCTACTTCTCAAAGCGGCAGTCACCGCTGTCGAAGTCTTTGACGCCAAAGGAGCCACACTAACCCATTTACTATTATGATCGACCGCCACCAACAGATACATCATACCACCACGAGCCTTCGGCAACTGTAGAAGGTCCATAGCCACCAATTCACAAGGAGTACTTGTCGATACCTTCCTAATAGGTGGCTGTTCAGTTTGAGAAATTTTCATAAGTTGACACTGCTTACATGATCTAGTAATATCAGAGACTACATCATTGATTGTCGGGTACCAAGCAACCTGCAGAACCTCTTCCAATAACTTTTTCCTTCATGGATGAGCCAGTCGTTGATGTAGCACTAACCCTACTTCTATTAAACTATGCAATGAAACAACTGGCACTGTTGGTGATCCTTGTTTCGTATACATTACCACTCCATCAGAAAAGGATAGTCCTCCTCTATAACGATGAAATTTCTTTAGCGTAGTTGGCCATCGAAAACTTCCCATACCCAAGTACCTACGGAGCTGTACAAGTTGATGATTTGATGACTGCATTGCTATAATATCTGACCGGTTTATAATCCCCGTGTCGTTCTCCATGTCCTCCTCTTCCATGTCTAAATATGTAGTAGCATTGAGATTGACTACAAAATCATTTTCATTATTTACCACGTTTGTTGTAATAAAATATCCTCCGTCATAGAAGCACTCACCAGTGGCAAAATTCAATACCAAATTCAATTTTTCCATTATGTCCATCCCAATTATCAAACAATGTGACATTTGATCCCCATCTACAACTAGGAACTTATGTGTGAAGACACGTGTATCGCGTAAAGACCAGTTAATCTCAGACTCACCTAGAGGGACACTAACAGTGTCTCCAATTCCTTTCAGAGTTCGGGCCAGACTAGTTGTCATTGGGATATTTCCATCTCGAATAACCCTCTCCGATACGCAACTAGCCTGAGCTCCTGTGTCGAATAGAACACAGTATCTTTGCCTCTCTATTGTAGTTATGACGCTCATCTTTTGTGACTGTGAATGAAGGTTACACCATGATTCATCACTGTAATCTGGAAGCGCTGGTGTTTTGATTTCGACACCAAGTACTTCTACTTCGTCTTCATAGTCATCCAAATCTTCTTTAAGAACTTTTGAAACATCCTGTACCGATTCCTTCCGGGCCGGAGGTGACTCTACCAAACAGCGAGGTAAACTGTAGTGGGGGGTCTCCATAACTGGATTAAAATGAATACCAGCTATGCATCTCAAATGAACCCGAGAGAGAACCGAAAGGTCAGTATACCTTTTATGAGAATAAAGTACTGGAACATCCCCACCATAGTGTACCAGTACCACACAGTTGAATTTGAGAGAGAACGCTGGTAGTGCCTCAAGAATCATTAGTTGACCCTCATGTCTCATCAACTTCAGATCTCTTGTTACTGTTTTGTTCGATGGCAAATTGTAATCTGCTGGATTATTTATGAGCTCATCAACAAGAAGTTGCCTCAAACTTAAAGAGTCATAGCTGCCTTCAATAAACTCTGGAATTCCCGTAGAAGCACTCAATAAACTGGTGATGAGAGATTCACCACCACCTGGGACCGGCTCCAATGAAATCAATCCTGATGGCAAAGTATCATTTTTAGAATCGGGTTCGTATCTCACTAATTCCGGCAACCTAGACATAGCATCTGCGGCAATATTATCTCTTCCCGGAGTATATTTAATTACAAAAGAGAACTCGCTCAATTCCTGCATTGTTCTTGTAAGTCTGGCGTTCACAATCTGCATGTTTCGCAAATATATCAAAGGTTTATGATCCGTATAAATCATGAACTCAACTCCGAGCAAAAATCCACGGAAAGTTTTCACTGCCCAACGTATCGCGGCCAACTCCCTATCGAGAGTGCTATAGTTTGATTGCGCCTTATTAAAAGACATTGATGCATACGCAATTGGCCTCAATGATCCCTGCTGCTCTTGTGACAGACATGCTCCAACCCCCACTTGAGAGGCATCTGTGAAGAGACAAAGAGGCTCAGCACCGTCTGAATAATCTGGAAAAGCCAAGGTTACAGACTCTGCCATGGCCCGCTTAAGCTCCTCGAACGCGAACTCCATGACAGTGTTCCATTCGATCAAAGCACGTTTGGATTTCTTTCCTCCCGTTACCTCACTAAGAGGTTTCATTATCTGTGAACAATTTTTCAATAATTTTCTCTGAAAATTTACCAATCCGAGAAACCTCTTCAGTTCTGTTTTGGTCTTCGGTTTCGAGAAATTCATTACATTGTCAACATAGCTCTGTGGTTTATCCAACCCTTTATCACTAACGACATGTCCCAAGAATTCCACCTCTCGTTCAAACCATCGACACTTTGATAGGTTTAGAGTGACTCCGCTTTTTGATAGTGTCGTGAGTACTTTCTGTACCAGGTCCAGGTGTTCCTCAAAACTCTCGCTCATTATGAGGACATCGTCGATGTAGACGATCACCTTCCGCCAAGGAAAACCACTCAGGATCTGTTGCATGCCTCTTTGAAAGGCAGAAGGTGCATTTTTTAAACCGAATGACAGTCTTTTAAACTGCCAATGATGGCGGGGAGTCGAGAATGCCGTAAACTTCCTCGACTTCTCTTCTAAAGGGAACTGGTAGTATCCCTTAACCAGATCGAGGGCGGAAAAATACTTCACCTTTCCTAAACCGAATACAGCATCATTCAAATTAGGTATGGGGAATTTGTCTGCTTTTGTCACGGTGTTCAACCTACGATAATCCACACAAAGTCGTATGGTACCATCTTTTTTCTTAATGGGTACCACCGGCGATGACCAAGCTGATGTGCTAGGCTCTATCACGTCCAACAATTCCAGCTCCTTACACTGCCGTTCAATTTCGGAATTAATCACTTCTGGAAACCTACGAGCTCTTTGATATATTGGTGTCCTATCGGTTAATTCTATTCTATGTGGTTCAATATTGAATTTACCTACCTGGCTCTGATTTTCAAATAGTTTCAAATTATTTGAGAGAAAATATTTTACATGCTCTTGTTTATCGGGAGGGAGATACGATGGTAGCTTAACCATGCTCCAGTCTATTTCATTTTTCTTATGATTGGTTCCTGGGTTGTCGAGGATAACTACACCCACTTCCCCACTAACTTTAAACCATCCCTCTTCAACCGCACTGGAGATACACCCAACTTGAATATATTTTTTCAGGTGAATTGATTGGTTCCCCCTATTTGTAAGCAAGATACTAGCTTTTCCTTTACAGCCCTCTACAACCCCAGAATAAGACTCCAAATATTCTCTATCGGTAATATCTTCATAAACGAGAACTGGTTCCTCTGACTGAATACAAGTACTACAGACTTCCCCCTTCAAATCCCAATAAATTTCTGCTTTCTGAGTATGGCCAGAACTTATCATTACATTAGAACTTAAATAACAAGGAACCTCGGAAACCAACACGCAACAATTCTGATTCTTCGATTTTGTATAAAAATCCCAGATCGAACCATCCCCATTAACTTTCCTTAATCTGTTTCTCCCTGCATCTAACAATATTCCTGCCCGAGTAAGGAAATCTTCCCCCAATATAACGAAACCAAAAACATATATTGATGGCAAAATTGAAAATTCATGAGTACCCATTCCCTCTCCATGAATTTCAAAATCAGTTAGAACCTTTCCCATTGACCTTAAAGAACCTCCACCGCCAAAACCTGTGAACGATGATTTATCTGGCTGAATTTCGAAACAAGAATCGCTTAATAGTTCTGCTGGAATTATACTTTTCACCGCCCCACTATCTATTAGTGCTGTACATGTTACATTGTTATTCAATTTAATTGGCACCAAAATACGATTCTCCAATACTGAAATATTAAATTTATTAGGTTCATTGTACTCACCAAGATTTTTCCCACCTTCGAGCGTGCCTTCTCCACCCAACTGTACTCTAGCCATTTCTCCGTCTGTATCCATCGGGTGTTCCATAATAAGCTCTGAGGACGACCCGTCTGCCTCAGAGCATTTCAGTTTAACGCCTTGTTAATAGTATTTGAACCAATTCCGTTATCTCTTTGGGGTGAAAAACTGTTACGTTGATACTCTGGGTCTCTCTGAGAACGTCGAAACTGATTCCCACGACAATCTTTAAGGAAATGAGTCATGCTCCCACAGAGCAAACAAGCTCCATTTTTCATCCAACAGTTCATTTCTTTGTGACCTGGTTTATTGCACCAAGCACAACTGTTATTTTGATCGCCCGGAGTCCAACAATTAGAACTTGATGGTGAATTAGTCATCTCCCTAACTGGAGCCTCCCTAAAGTTGCTTCTTTTATGGCCAGTCCCATTATTAGAGTAACCTCTAGCAGGAGACTGGGGTGGCTTACTTGTAGCAGTATTTATGGGTGGAATCCTGAAGTTGCCTCCATTTAACTGCCGATTTCACAGACACTTTTCCTTTCTCTTCTTAAGTGATCGAAGTTCTCGGCTAATTTCTTGATAATTCGCCAATTTACTCTAGCTCCACCAAAGGCATTAACCAAACCCTGTGCATTGTCAATCTTGTCGACGAGGGAGGACGGGAAGGTGTCTCTAACTTTGGTATTGAGATTGCGTTCCTTTTCTTTTCTTGAATCCGGGAATGCCTTCTTCGCCAGTCTCTCCAACCTAAGGCAATAGATAGTTACAGATTCTCCAGGTGCCATCCTGCATGTTTCGAATTCACGTTTCCTCCTGCGGCTTGAGCTACCTTTTTCCCCATCATACCAATTTAACAATGACGGCTTCAATTCACGATACTTGAGGTTGTTTCCCCCGATAGCATCATACGCTTCTTTTGCAGTTCCTCGTAAGAATTTACCAAGTTGTCGAGCTTTTTCCTTTTCATTACCATGAAACTTATGTGAAAAATACTTCTCATACGACTTAAGAAATTCCCTAAATGATGTCGAGCTACTCGCATCGTAAACTGGAGGAGCTACTACTTCCTTAGCAAATCTCATGTTCCTTAATATTTCCACAACAGAGTCATCGTAGGAATTTTTTCTGCTAGTTCGTTTGTTTCTTCTAGTAAGACTACCACTGGTGCTTAAAGACTCGACTGAAGAATCAGAGGTTTCATCAGAGTCTGTTTGAGAAAAATCGCTGTTGCTAGAGGATATTGGTTCCTGCCTAACCTTTCGCTTCAACTTAGAATCGCGGCGACTTGAGGTTGTTTTTGTCGTCGGAGATGAATGTCTCTGATTAGGAAATTCAGCTCGCATTCCCCCTCCAAACTGAGAATTCCCCATTACATTGTGCTCATACTTGAATTGCTGTTCATTCTCACAAAAACCAAGGGGGGCCTCGCTAGACCAATATTTACTTTCACTCAAATCCTGGACCAGACGTCGCCATGATGCATATGACTGACGAAATTCCAACGAATTGCCTCCAATTATAGGTTCCTCTAAGCTCTGAGATAAGAGCTTAGCAGCAAATCCCGTGGCCTCCAAAGAAGAAACCTGCTTATTTGGTGAAGGTAGAAGCAAATCGCCAATCCTCTCCAAGCTTGTCAGAATAGTATCGAAGTCTCGTCCAGCAATAATTTGACCGCGTAAAAAGTCTTTTCTAACTCCAGATATCTTAAACTGGGCGATAATACCAAGAACAATCATCAAACGACGAGTAGCCAGGCTCTGTTTTTCTTCCATCGAAGAGACTTGTTCTTCTAACACCATCCTTTCCTCCTTTAGTTTACGTAGACCAGCCATTAAAGAGTCATTAGAATTGACTTCATCAGTACCGCACACTGGGCTAAGAACAGTTGGTGATTCCAGCTGTGCCTCAGTCATATTCACTATTATATATTTATTATTTGAAAATCTGTCATAAATATTGGAAAAATATAATTATTGTACACTTTCTCTCCAAAAATCAAACTCCCCGTCAATATCACTGTATAATGCTAGAGTCCCTGGTCTGGGCACCAAAATATTTCAACGTCCATTGACACCTATGTAGTGGCAGAAAATAGCCATCAAAGATAACGGCTCTAGTTTATTAGACTGAAATCTACTATTGCCACCAAGGATTAGTTCGTTAAACATTTACATTTAGTTTTTCAAAGGACTCAGCAGAAATACACAGTGAACGGGGAGGACAAAAATAAAAAAAGATATTCTTATAAGTTTTATTACACAGTTAAACAAACACACCGCATTCAACCAACACAAACACACAAAATAATTTACGAATAATTAAAGATACCCAACATTGATAGAAAGGGTTATATAATAAATCACATAAATCTTTATTAAGAATAGAGTACGTATAATTCAAGAAAGAATAATACGTATAAATCAAGTAAGTAGGCACGATATCTCAAGTAAGTAGGCACGATATCTCAAGTAAGTAGGCACGATATCTCAAGTAAGTAGGCACGATATCTCAAGTAAGTAGGCACGATATCTCAAGTAAGTAGGCACGATATCTCAAGTAAGTAGGCACGATATCTCAAGTAAGTAGGCACGATATCTCAAGTAAGTAGGCACGATATCTCAAGTAAGTAGGCACGATATCTCAAGTAAGTAGGCACGATATCTCAGGTAAGTAGGCACGATATCTCAGGTAAGTAGGCACGATATCTCAGGTAAGTAGGCACGATATCTCAGGTAAGTAGGCACGATATCTCAGGTAAGTAGGCACGATATCTCAGGTAAGTAGGCACGATATCTCAGGTAAGTAGGCACGATATCTCAGGTAAGTAGGCACGATATCTCAGGTAAGTAGGCACGATATCTCAGGTAAGTAGGCACGATATCTCAGGTAAGTAGGCACGATATCTCAGGTAAGTAGGCACGATATCTCAGGTAAGTAGGCACGATATCTCAGGTAAGTAGGCACGATATCTCAGGTAAGTAGGCACGATATCTCAGGTAAGTAGGCACGATATCTCAGGTAAGTAGGCACGATATCTCAGATAAGTAGGCACGATATCTCAGATAAGTAGGCACGATATCTCAGATAAGTAGGCACGATATCTCAGATAAGTAGGCACGATATCTCAGATAAGTAGGCACGATATCTCAGGTAAGTAGGCACGATATCTCAGGTAAGTAGGCACGATATCTCAGGTAAGTAGGCACGATATCTCAGGTAAGTAGGCACGATATCTCAGGTAAGTAGGCACGATATCTCAGGTAAGTAGGCACGATATCTCAGGTAAGTAGGCACGATATCTCAGGTAAGTAGGCACGATATCTCAGGTAAGTAGGCACGATATCTCAGGTAAGTAGGCACGATATCTCAGGTAAGTAGGCACGATATCTCAGGTAAGTAGGCACGATATCTCAGGTAAGTAGGCACGATATCTCAGGTAAGTAGGCACGATATCTCAGGTAAGTAGGCACGATATCTCAGGTAAGTAGGCACGATATCTCAGGTAAGTAGGCACGATATCTCAGGTAAGTAGGCACGATATCTCAGGTAAGTAGGCACGATATCTCAGGTAAGTAGGCACGATATCTCAGGTAAGTAGGCACGATATCTCAGGTAAGTAGGCACGATATCTCAGGTAAGTAGGCACGATATCTCAGGTAAGTAGGCACGATATCTCAGGTAAGTAGGCACGATATCTCAGGTAAGTAGGCACGATATCTCAGGTAAGTAGGCACGATATCTCAGGTAAGTAGGCACGATATCTCAGGTAAGTAGGCACGATATCTCAGGTAAGTAGGCACGATATCTCAGGTAAGTAGGCACGATATCTCAGGTACGGAAGTTACACAATCACAGTTAGCAATAGTATTAGTTACTCTATCCCTGGAAGTATGGTAGTTACACAATCACAGGTAATTTACGAAACAATCCATTTACTAGAGTCTTAGGAATTTCTCAGTTTGGGATTATTGTGAAAATAACAGCCTGAAACATAAGTGGAAAATTAAATATTCACAAGCTGTATTTTGCAAATTGACTAAATATTATCTAATAAAATGACAGTGCACTAACAGAATCGAAATGAATTTACCTGCGAATAGATCTCAACCAATTTACAAGGAAAACGAACTGTATGTTCCGTACATGACTAAGAACTAATATTTGAGCTAAATGCAATTTTTGAACCTTTTCAACCCAATTACCAAATCTAACCAACCATCAAAATCACAGACATTTACAGTAGGACATGAATATTTTTTGGAACTACTTTCCAACAACAGAATTAAAGACACAAGATCATGGTACTAAATATACAATAGATAGATACAGGATGACACGAACAGTACCTAGCAGTTTTCAGATAATTAAGTGGTTTCACCTACTGAGGTGCCACATAAAAGTTCTGCAAGAATTTAAAGTAAGAATTCGATGAATTCGGTAAAAAATGACATGAAGAGATTATCCACTTCATGTAGTCCTAGTTCAAGAGTTTGAACTGGGACAGAAGGATAGGGCACCAGAAATTCCTGGATACTCCTCCATCAGGAAAAACCCGAAAGGCAGTGGCGCAATACTGCACAGGCGAAAGGGCCTCGATACCTACGTCAGGAGTAGTGTAAGATGAAAAATAGAGTAATTAAATGAATTGCTGAAATATGAAAGCCCAGAAGGTTGTTCTTAGATGATATTCTGGGACAGTTTGAAGAGCAGACGCTCGTGAGTGCTTTTGTTGATGATCTGGCCCTGGTGTGTTCTGATAATAACAAAGCAGTAGCATCAAAGACTATGCAGGCCGAGATACCGCAGACTCCGATGACTCAAAATATACCCCGCATCTGATAGTCCCGGGAAAACTGCTGCCTGCCATCAAATCACCTACTTTCCAGAGGGTGTAATATGACCCATGGCTTACATTCACAGTCCATGTGGAGAATAGGGCTTCCAAGATGGAGGAGAGGAGCTGAATCCTCTCTCTCAAACAAAGAGCACACCGGTGGAGGCCATTGAGATGTAGGTATTGCTGGACCAATTGATGCCCGCTTTAAGAAAGATGCTCTAATGAAGTATGACAGATGAATGACAGCAAATGCAGTTGCCATACGAACGAAGACGAGGGAGGTGGCAGACGATGTTGGTTAAAAGCAAGACGACACTGTCCAAGTTGTTCGGAGCGAAGAAAAGATCCACAAGACATATACCGATGCATTACTTGGAGTTGGAGAACCTGAGGAGGAGACACGGCCTAGCCGAAGATATGTTGGAACTTATAAAAAACCCGGCAGTTTACGGTGGCGTTTCTCAGCAGTTTACGGTGGCGTTTCTCATCAGTTTACGGTGGCGTTTCTCAGCAGTTTACGGTGGCGTTTCTCAGCAGTATGCGAAGTCGTTTCTCAGCAGTATGCGGAGTTGTTTCTCAGCACTATGCGGTGGCGTTTCTTATCAGTATGCAGATTCGTTTCTCAGCAGTTTGCGAAGGAGTTTCTCAGCAGTATGCAAAGTCTTTTTTCACCAGTATGCGGTGGCGTTTCTCACCAGTATGTGATGGCGTTTCTCAGCAGTATGCGGTGGCGTTTCTCAGCAGTATGCGGAGTCGTTTCTCAACATTTGGCAAAGTCTTTTCTCAGCAGTATGCGGTGGCGTTTCTCAGCAGTATGCGGTGGCGTTTCTCAGCAGTATGCGGTGGCGTTTCTCAGCAGTATGCGGTGGCGTTTCTCAGCAGCATGCGTTGGTGTTTCTCAGCAGTATGCGGTGGCCTTTCTCAGCAGTATGTGGTGGCGTTTCTCAGAAGTATGCGGTGGCCTTTCTCAGCAGTATGCGGTGGCCTTTCTCAGCAGTATGCGGTGGCGTTTCTCAGCAGTATGCGGTGGCGTTTCTCAGCAGCATGCGTTGGTGTTTCTCAGCAGTATGCGGTGGCCTTTCTCAGCAGTATGCGGTGGCGTTTCTCAGAAGTATGCGGTGGCCTTTCTCAGCAGTATGCGGTGGCCTTTCTCAGCAGTATGCGGTGGCCTTTCTCAGCAGTACGCGGTGGCGTTTCTCAGCAGTATGCGGTGGCGTTTCTCAGCAGAATGCGTTGGTGTTTCTCAGCAGTATGTGGTGGTGTTTCTCAACAGTATGCGTTGGTGTTTCTCAGCAGTATGATGTGGCGTTTCTCAGAAGTATGCGGTGGTGTTTCTCAGCAGTATGATGTGGCGTTTCTCAGAAGTATGCGGTGGTGTTTCTCAGCAGTATGATGTGGCGTTTCTCAGAAGTATGCGGTGGTGTTTCTCAGCAGTATTTCATCAAGTAATTATTTCAAAATCTTTTCGATTTAAAATTGGACCTATATCTCATTCTTGCATGGTCTTCCTTTGGTAATTAAAAAAAACTGCTCCTGTACTCTTTGCACGATGATTAGAACAATCGATTACCGAACACTTATTAACCATTTTCCAATGTAGAATATTCCAAAATGCAGCATAAACAGAGAAAATAAACTGAAAGAAATTTACGAATTCAATCTATTTAGTATGGTCTAGCAGTATCCCGACTACCGATTATTCACATATGCATGAAAATTATCTTGGTTTTCTAGAATATAAATCATCAAGTGTGTTGAGTCAAATTATAAATTATTACAGAAAGCCGTTGCAACGATGTAGAAAATATTGGCCTTCTATTTTTTGACGAAAAGGCAGAAAATCAGGTCGTATCATTAAGTAAGCCATGACCTAGCTAATTAGATCTGTAAAAGGTAGATTTTACAAATATGGTTTTAACTCTGAATGAATTTCGGTACTCTGAACAACGGTACTTTGATCTACGGTACTTTGATCTGCGGTAGTCTAAACTACGGTACTCTGAAATACGGTATACTCAGAAATACGGTTTACTCTGAAATACGATATACTCTGAAATACGGTATAGTTTGAACTACGGTATACACATCTGAACTACGGTATACCCATCGGAACAACGGTATAACAATCTGAACTACGGTATACCTATCTGAACTATGGTATACCTATATGAATTACGGTATACCTATATGAACTACGCTATACCCATCTGAACTACGGTATACCCATCTGAACTACGCTATACCCATCTGAACTACGGTATACCCATCTGAACTACAGTATATCAATCTGAATTACGGTATATCCATCTGAACTACGGTATATCCGAACTACAGTATATCCATCTGAACTACGGTATAACCATCTGAGCTACGGTATACCCATATGAACTACGGTATACCCATATGAACTACGGTATACCCAACTGAACTACGGTATACCCAACTGAACTACGGTATACCCAACTGAACTACGGTATACCCATCTGAACTACGGTATACCCAACTGAACTACGGTATACCCAACTGAACTACGGTATACCCATCTGAACTACGGTATACCCATCTGAACTACGGTATACCCATCTAACCTACGCTGTACCCATCTGAACTACGGTATACCCATATGAACAACAGTATATCCACCTGAACAACGGTATACCCATCTGAACAACGGTATACCCATCTGAACAACGGTATACCCATATGAACTTCGTTATACCCATCTGAACTTCGTTATACCCATCTGAACTTCGTTATACCCATCTGAACTTAGTTTTACCCATCTGAACTTATTTTTATCCATCTGAACTTCATTATATCCATCTGAACTATGGTATACCCATTTGAACTACGGCATACCCAGCTGAACTACAGCATACCCATCTGAACTATGGTATACCCATCTCCTTTAATCAAAGCCAATTGGAAGCAATTTTCCAAAGAAAATATCCCAAAGCCTACTGTTTTTCTCAAAAATATGCTTTTTTTCTCTGCGTGTACTTGGAACACCCTCATCTGAAAGTTTTATGAAAAGTTTAATTATGAAATGAATTCGAATTACTAAAAGAATAACCAATTTTCATAATTGGTTATACAATTAGCACCATTTTAGCCTACAGTATGGAAATCGATAACATCAAAACTCTTAGATTCTATAACCAAAATTAAATAATTCACTCACTAAAATCTAAATTCATTTCTGAATTCAGTCAAGTCAGTGAATAGAATCACAGTCTAATTCGAATCCCTGGCTCCAACTCTCCGAATAGACTCTGTAATAACTTTCATTATTATTCAAAGGGAAAGCCACCCAAATAATTTGTCATGTGCTAGAGAGCTGAACCACTTTTCTCTAAATAAAATTTCATTTTAGTTAATTTTATAATTATCGTGGCGAAGTCAGCAGTCCATTTGAAATTATATAAATGTTATGATACGATGATGCATATTTAAAAAAATATGTATTATCAGATGATACCAACTTATTCATTAAGTTATAGTATAATTGCAGCATATCAAAGATTTATTTTATCAACATTTGTTTTTGTAATCTAGCCTGGTTTATTCAATCTAATCTATAAATTTACAACTATAAATCTAATCTAATTGATACCGGGACCTATATCTCGAGATTATGATTAAATAGAGTAAATATAGTGACTAAAAAGTTTGGCTACTGCTAACCGGACCGACATTTCAACCTACAGCAATGTTGATATACATTTACTTCACAAAGTATAACCGGAAGTCATACCGCCTGAAACCCACCGTCTGACAAACGAAGCGCAAACCCCGTTTGTTATACTGGTTCAAAAGAATTTGGTCTCAGGGTAAGATCAATCATAGACTACATATTACCATACTGTCCATATTTACTTAGTTTACTAGTAGTTGATATAACCAACACGAGTAGTTGATATAACCTACAAGAGTAGTTGATATAACCTACAAGAGTAGTTGATATAACCTACACGAGTAGTTGATATATCCTACAAGAGTAGTTGACATAACCTACAAGAGTAGTTGACATAACCTACACGAGTAGTTGATATAACCTACACGAGTAGTTGGTATAACCTACACGAGTAGTTAATTTTCCAAAGAAAATATCCCAAAGCCTACTGTTTTTCTCAAAAATATGCTTTTTTTCTCTGCGTGTACTTGGAACACCCTCATCTGAAAGTTTTATGAAAAGTTTAATTATGAAATGAATTCGAATTACTAAAAGAATAACCAATTTTCATAATTGGTTATACAATTAGCACCATTTTAGCCTACAGTATGGAAATCGATAACATCAAAACTCTTAGATTCTATAACCAAAATTAAATAATTCACTCACTAAAATCTAAATTCATTTCTGAATTCAGTCAAGTCAGTGAATAGAATCACAGTCTAATTCGAATCCCTGGCTCCAACTCTCCGAATAGACTCTGTAATAACTTTCATTATTATTCAAAGGGAAAGCCACCCAAATAATTTGTCATGTGCTAGAGAGCTGAACCACTTTTCTCTAAATAAAATTTCATTCTAGAAATTGAATAAACAAATAAGAATTCCAATCGATTGTTTTATTAATATTTAGTGAAGGCATTTCTTATATGTATGTATATTATCACCAAGTTTAAGTTATTATGAGATTATTATTTGATTTTATGACAGCTAACAGAATACTTTTCAAATTACATGAGATTGGTATTTGGTTAATTTTATAATTATCGTGGCGAAGTCAGCAGTCCATTTGAAATTATATAAATGTTATGATACGATGATGCATATTTAAAAAAATATGTATTATCAGATGATACCAACTATTATTGAATAATATTTTGGATGTAGCAACGATTTAATTTACGAACGTACGCCTGTTTGATACAATATTCATTCTACTATTTGCAAAGTCTCACGATAAAGTTATATTTGCCAAACACCATACACGCTACTTTGAAGTGAGGCTATTTTTGTTTTTCTCAAAATTTGTGAAGAGTTGTTCCAATATGTGGTCTGTAAGCTATAATGCTCCCAAAAACTCTCATTTAATATCATAATGATATTGTAAAATAGTTACAATATGGAAAGTAATAAAGCATGCTTTAAGTAAATACATTTGGAATATATGTAAATATATCACTTGATATCAAAATAGGCTGCTTGATAAGATTGGTCAGAATTTATGCATAGGATGGGCGAATACCCAAATGATAATTGAATGTGAATCACAAAAGATTAGAAGAAATCTTTTCTCTGATATTTTATTTACATTCCCATTTTCATACTTTTAATTCACTTTCCGTTTATCTGATTACGTGGGATCTTTTGATTTGATGAATAAAAAAGTAGATCGAATAAAAGATGAATAAATATTCTTTCTTTCTGATTCATTCTAAACTGAATCTTCTCCTTAAAATTTCTAAATAATTCTAGGTATATTTGTTCAAAGATTCCAATAAGATGTTTTTTTCATTGATATTCACCTTATAACATTCCAATTGATATTATTCTGCTAATATTCCCATTAATATTCTCCTCTTACATTCTAATTAATTTTCCCCCCTAATATTCTCACTGATATTCTCTTTCTATTGTTCTCACTGATATTACTCCTCTTGATATTCCAACTTATATTTTCCTCCTTAAATTCGCATTGTATAACTAATAATGTCTCGGATAATGATGGCCTAGGCAACTTCCTTTCAAATGATCTGAGGTAGTTATCCCCATTCATATATTCTCCAAATTAGCATTTGATCTGATTATGGACTGAAAAATGCCCTTCGGATATATTTTCGATATTGTCTTATTAATGTTAATATGGGAATATGTAGTGGATATTTTCATACTCTTATGTTCAAAGCAATTATAACGTAAAAAAATACAATTAGTGAACAGTATAGTTATTTTTATTTTTGCCAGGAATGTTCGTTAAAAAAACTATCAGCATTTTTATTTTATTGTAAGATGATTTTTTTAAATATTTATTCAGTCTGGTTAGTAATAGAGAGATACACAGAGAAAAAAGTTTACTCATATTTAATGGGTTAACAATTTATGCTTTGTATCAATTTATTACGTGAGTTAGTTGGACTATATTCATGTTTTCACGTGTGTGAAAACAACTATGACGTGGTGTGTCACCAAACATAGTTAATTCAAATCATTTTATGGATTGAATCAACTTACTATGAGAGTTAGAATTACATTTTGGGAGTTTGAACATATGTTGAAACAACTAGGACATAGTGTGTTGAAGTAACTCACAAAGATTGTCAATCCAATGTATCTGGTGTATGAATTAACTTACTATGAGAGTTGGCGCTACTTTTTTGAATTTTAGGTGCGAGTTAAATCAACTATGACATAGTGTGTTATAGTAACCCACAAAGACTGTTAATCCAATGTATTCTGCAGTGTATGAATTAACTTACTATGAGAGTTGTCGCTACTTTTTTGTAAGTTTAGATGCGAGTTAAAACAACTATGACATAGTGTGTTAAAGTAACCCACAAAGACTGTTAGTCCTATGTATCTGGTGTTTAAATTAACTTACTATGAGAGTTGGCGCTACTCTTTTAAGTTTAGGTGTAAGTTAAATCAAATGAGTATGTGGCAACTTATGCTTTCCTCAAAGCCAATTAATCGGCTGATACTTTACAGTTCAAATCTTGTTTCAAGTGTGTTACGTGTTGAATGTGAACGCTCCTCAATACCATTTTAGTTCAAGTGCAAACAATAGCGTTATATGCACTAAATAGTATTTTCGCCGCTGATCGATTATTAATTATTAATTAATGCCTTTAATACATAGATAAATGTCTGCCTAAATATTCTTATATTTTCGGGATTGATAGACTGGCAGCTAGGTAGTTATTTGAAGAGCTGATTATTAGTATATAACTTTTCATAATAATAAATTTTGATTGCTGCCTTCCAGTTTGTAAAATGATATCCAAACTAATTTTCTTAGATTATTATATGTTAACTTATTTAAGCATCATACCTACCTAACTGTTTTTTTTCAGTGTCTTTATCTTCTACATAGCCAAAGCAGTTACTGCGCCGTCCTCAGATAGGGTAAGTTCCAAATTATCAGGCGATTTCACATTTTCGGTCACGTATGAAATATAGTATATAGCTCCCTAATAGCTAATTAAAATAAAAGTTGATTAATTATTTTATATAGTTTTTCTTAGGTGACCGAAAATGTGGAACCGTCCGATAATTCGGAACTTATCCTAGTATCTCCAGTTAAGTATTGTGATAATTTATATATTTTAAAACTAGTTACTGTACCTATAGGTAGGGTTACACAGGTAAATTCGGTTCTTTAATTTCTAATTGCGGCCTTATTAAGAAAGTCTTAAAATCCTTCTGAAATTAGTTTACCTAGCTATATATTGAATTGTTGAATATCATAATAAACTCAATTTATAATAGATTCTGTTTATTTCACCAGTATCTTGAAGCTATGATGGTTGAGACCGCAGTTAGTTAAATTGCCTCAATTTACCTACTTGACCCAAGTTTTTTATGACCGGGAAAACTCCATCCAGGGAGGTAAGTGGCTGAACTCCTTCCTGAGAACAAATAAAGAGAACACCAACCAGGGATTTGGCAATGAGAACTCCATCCAGAGGTGAGCCTTTCGATATATTATACTTTTTGTTATTTAATTAAAGTCTAAATTAAGAGTATAGTGAACAAAATCATGAGAATAAGCAAGGAGACTCCATTGCATTTATTAGAGCTAAATTTATACTACATCTGAATATATATAAATAGTTTCTTTTCTTAATATGGTTTTCTATATTTTCTGAATCTACTTTCAGATCTTTATGAAGAATTGATGTAGTAGATCAACGTCATCAACCATCGCAGTCCTCTTCAATTCCTTTGAATGATTCAGGAACAATTATGCTACAGATCAAAGTAAGTATTTGAAAATATTAGATGATTTTTAAATATATATTTGCAATATGATTAGCTCCTACTTTTCCATATGCTTTTAGGAATTCCAGACACGAAAAGAATACCGAAGCTGTCGCTATCTCATCACAAAAGGAAAAAGAGTAGGTGATGTTATTGATAATGTATATAAACGATACTATACATTTCTATTCAATATATATTAATATACGAATCTCTTATTTCAGGAATTGGCAACCTATAGTCGTAACAGACAGTGACGAGAATTCAAATTGTACTTCTAAATAATAAATCTAAAACTTAAATGTTTATATTTTGTTCTCAATTTAACCTTGGTAATTCTATTAGCATATTTCTTCATCAGTTCATATGAGTAAGATGATTGCAATAAAATATGGTTTAGAAGATAAAGGCTTTATTATTATTCATTAAGTTATAGTATAATTGCAGCATATCAAAGATTTATTTTATCAACATTTGTTTTTGTAATCTAGCCTGGTTTATTCAATCTAATCTATAAATTTACAACTATAAATCTAATCTAATTGATACCGGGACCTATATCTCGAGATTATGATTAAATAGAGTAAATATAGTGACTAAAAAGTTTGGCTACTGCTAACCGGACCGACATTTCAACCTACAGCAATGTTGATATACATTTACTTCACAAAGTATAACCGGAAGTCATACCGCCTGAAACCCACCGTCTGACAAACGAAGCGCAAACCCCGTTTGTTATACTGGTTCAAAAGAATTTGGTCTCAGGGTAAGATCAATCATAGACTACATATTACCATACTGTCCATATTTACTTAGTTTACTAGTAGTTGATATAACCAACACGAGTAGTTGATATAACCTACAAGAGTAGTTGATATAACCTACAAGAGTAGTTGATATAACCTACACGAGTAGTTGATATATCCTACAAGAGTAGTTGACATAACCTACAAGAGTAGTTGACATAACCTACACGAGTAGTTGATATAACCTACACGAGTAGTTGGTATAACCTACACGAGTAGTTGATATAACCTACACGAGTAGTTGATGTAACCTACACGAGTAGTTGATGTAACCTACACGAGTAGTTGGTATAACCTACACGAGTAGTTGGTATAACCTACACGAGTAGTTGGTATAACCTACACGAGTAGTTGGTATAACATATAGGAGTGATTGGAAAAACATACACAAGTAGTTGATGTAACCTTGTTCTGCAGTTGTTATAACCATCACATATTATAATTGGTTCAACTATCACAAGTAGTTTTAACTATCACAGGTAGTTAGTTGTTGTGACCCTCGGAAATTAAAAATAATCAACTCACATATGTGTTGTTTTAACCAACGTCAATTTAACTCATTTTAAATAGTACCTGCAACTCACCACTTAGGTAGGCGCACAGATAAACCATAAAATTTAGTCAAAACAAATCAAATATGATTTGATTCAACTAATCCTTTCTCTGTGTGTATTTTACTGAAATCTAATATAATCACCGATCAAAAAAGTCGCCGCTCTTAATCAACGATCATTATTTTTAAATTATACATAGATTATGGTAGTGGAATGTAATATGGATATAATTAAACACTATCTCATCCGATCTCACCAAATATAACATATAAGAATATAAATCCCATCTATGTAGATTAAGTGCCAGTAATCCTTGCCAATATTGCAAGTGGCTTTCGGACTACTACATGCAAAAGTATGTAAATCCATATCATCTGTAGATCTCTTTGATGAATTGCTGCACTCTCTTGGGACTTACCAGATGTGGATTCTGCAAATCAGGAGTGTTACGAATATTCCGTAAATGAAAAATACGACACAAAGCCGAGTAAATAGCATTTTCATGGGTGGACTAAACTGAATCTTTTACGCTCCGACCATACATTTCTCTTGGTATCTATTTATCTTACTGAAATAGAAATGCATGATATAGTACTGTATAGTGGAATATGATATCTAGGTTGTTGTAATTACGTATACTGCATCAAACTATATAGCACCAAAATGATCTGCTAGAAAATATTACGTTCAAAGGTTCCTCATAATTTGCTGATTATGCACGATCTATGAGAACGCGATGCGTATTTTCGCACGTTATAGCTTGTAATCTTATATAAAACTTTTCTTATTTTTCTATTTGATTTAAAGACAATATTTTTCCTTTGAAAACAAAGGAAAAACAAATCAGGTTAATTCCAAACATTTGGTAGAATGTTTGATATTTTTGTAAAATTTAAATACCAGTTGTGTTCAAGTTTTCTTCATGTAACTACCTCAAACTTAAATAACATTAGCAATATATCACCAAGTTATTATGTTTATAGCTTTAACTTTTATATTTAGATTATATGGATTAATTAAATGCATATATAATTTATTACATGGTATATACTCCATCACTGTTGGTCCTGTGCCATTATCTTTACCAGCCTTGCACAATGTCGCGATTGTCGCACATTTTCAATGATCCTAAAAACGTGCAGCGTGTTCTCGAGATTGTGCAAATCGTCAAGTTCACTTAAGCTGCATCAATTATCAGTTCCACACATACCCTCCAGATTCAGCATCTGCCAGAACCATACCCTTCAGCCTTATCATCTGCCAGTACCATCAAGTCCGGACAATTCGTCGTGGACCATTCGTCGCGGACAATTCGTCGTGGACAATTCGTCGCGGATAATATGTTGCAGACAGTTCGTCGCGAACAAATCGTCGTAGACAATTCATCGTGGACAATTTGTCGAGTACAATTTTCTATATTTTTTTTCTTTTCGTATTTATATATTTTTAACACAAATTCAACACAATTTTATACCATTTTTATTCTTCAAATTTGAATCCTGAGATTTTGAGTTGGTTTGAGATGAGGTATTTAGATATCATTAAATTGCTCGTATTGTTGATACCAAGTTTTGATATTATTTTATTATTTAATTGTTTTTATTTATTTCGAATATTTAATAATTTATTTCGAAATGTGGAATAATTCTTATTTCAAAATTATTTGAATATTAATTCTCATTATAAAAAAATTTGTATTGTAGATACCAAGTTTCGTACATATTGTATCATTTATAAATTTGAAGATTTTAAAGAAATGGAAAATATGGTGAATAAATGGCGAAATGAAATATAAAACAAATATGAAATATGGCGAGAGGGAAAATATGGTGACGAATTTCCGCAACAAATTTTCCGCAACGAATTATTATCCGCGACGAATATTCAACGACGAATTGTCCGTGATGAATTGTCCTCACGACTAATTGTCCTAGCACCAACATCTTTGTACACGACGAATTGTCCACGACGAACTGTCCGCGTTGAATTGTCCCCACGACGGATTGTCCAAGACGAACTGTCCGCGTTGAATTGTCCCCACGACGGATTGTCCTCGCGACGAATTGTCCTAACACCCAGTACCATATCATTCAGCTCCATCATCTGCCAGCACCATACCCTGTATCTCCGTCATCTGCCACCCAGGTGACTGTTGAAGGCAACCTGTAACTTCAACACTGTTTGCATATTTCCCCGTTAATTTTTATCCATTTCAAGCTAAGTAATAGTTACATTTCGAGAAATAAATGAATAACTAAAAAATGACATAGTTATATTCTAAAAGCTTTCTGAAAAGATAAGGCTATAATGAAAAAATAGTATTACATATTGTGTGTTAATTAAACTCTTTATATTCTGAAAACGTGTCTGTTAAAAATGTATTACATTAATCGTTTGCAAATCTCTTAGCAAAAAGATTGTAAAGTTGCGTCTTGCATTATAAGGAATACAAGCATGGCGTATACAATACGAGTTGATTAGCCAATGTAAGAATCTCCCAATTATGGATAATAAATGTCAAGCAAAGAAGTCCTTAAATAAAGTGTTTATGTAAAGAGAGCTGTGAGATTTTCACAGAGAGTTTAGAATGGGTATAAAAAACTGATGTTATACCTAGGGTGTGGTACCAGAGTCAACCTTGAATGGTTAGATTTCTCTGTACTTCCACACTATATATATTTGATATTTTTCTATCTAGAGTCAGTGGGGAATTAGAACCTCTTACACTCACCTAGCTAGGAGAATGTTCTGTGCCCTAGGCACAGAATAGTTTCTGTATTCTAATAGTACGTTGTAGATTTTACTGTGTGTAAAACATTTCATCTGTATCACTGTACCACCTACTATTAAAAGATAACAGAATTGTTGTTCTCCTATCACTTGAATCCTTCAGTTTTCTTATGTCCATATACGTCCACATTCTAATTGTCACGTTAAGAATTCCGTGAATCAAGCCTCTTAATCGTAATAGAGATTAATAAATAATAAAACGAAGACAAGAAATATTTAAAGAAGTTAACAGTTTAGTCGTTAACACATGTCAGCTTAAATATTAACGTTAACAGACTAAAGATTAACAGTGACATTGAGAGATTCCCGGAATATTCCATCGATATCTATATATTTCCTCCTTTTCCGCTATCGTAAAATGATATCGAAGGAATATTCAGGGATTATTGAAAATTAGTTGATCCCCTAACGATTTCGAGGGAATATTCCAGGTATTATTGAAAACTTGTTGATCGCCTAACGACATCGAGGGAATATTCCAGGAATTAGTGAGAATAAGTTGACCCCATAACGATTTCGAAAGAGATTCTGTATACAGAAACTAAACAAATCCAGGCAACATTTAAATGAGAATAAAAAATACTGATAATTTTTATAAATAAATCCGGATGGCAAAAAATCCGAAGAAGTATCCGAAAAAATAGTAATTTGAAGTAAATATTGTGATAAATGAAGGAAAGGGCAAAAAATAATATAAATAATCTGTATAACCATATAAAGTCTATAGTTCTGTAAATCCTAAAGTTCAATCTGGATAATATTGCAAATGGAAAAAAAATTATAATCCGTCATTTCTAATGGATAATAACTATGTAGTTTAAACCCCAAAAAAAAACACATGTAAAGGAATATTATTTTATATTCAAGTCTCAATATATTATCACAGCCCTTCATAAAAAATAAGAGGAGATTAATGCCTTCCATAACTCCTTCACCTTTCTCCCCCATATATGCTAGTTATAGAGCTGATAAATCCAATTTATTTCACCCATACACTTTCCCTTCAATTTAGAAACAATTTGAACCAAAATATGTCCAGTGGAAATTAATGAGTGAAATGTAAAGGCCACAAGAAAACATCTAATCTCTTATCTCCGACCTTTTCTACCTCATTAATTGGAGGGTAGAGAGGTAAAGTTGGGTAACTACGAAGTGTCGCTCTCCACGAAATGAAGCTTTTCCTCTACGGTAAAGTTAGATGCATTCTTACCCAACTGTACTTCTAAACTAATAGGAAATATCTCAAACGGTGTACCTATGTGTGTTCTCACCCAACTACACCGCTCACATAAAAGCAGTATTCTATTGCGGTAAAGTAGTGTGTGTCGTTCCACAACTTCACCTCTCACTGATTCAGTCAATGATATTTAGGTGAAGTTGTGTGTGTAGTTACCCAACTTGTCCTCTCAATAATCTACAGTCTCCTGGGCAGGTGAGGGGGGGGGGGGATCTATCCATCGATTAGGAGGTGAAGTTAGGTATGTAAATAGATACCCAACTATTCTGGAATCGTACATATATTAAAAAAAAATTACACTCATTAGTTACGTAATGAGCATTAGCAATAATTCAATTAACATTATTAGCTGGTACCTAATACCTGATTGCTTATCATAAAGTAATTTAGAAGCACGAACACAAAACAATTACTACCTCTGGTTATTTATTCATGAATAACAAAATACAAACACTATTATTTCTCATTTATATATTGTATATCAAGCTATAATTATTTTTAATAAAATATCATCGTAATATTCAATAGTTTACCTACCTACTGTTAGTGCAGCAACAATACTATTTTGATATATTTACTAAAACTTATAGGTTCTGGATGTATTCAACCATTTATAGATACTAATTTAGCAACCAATAATGTATCGATTACTTTTCAGTAGGTGTATATATTTTCAATCTACCTGATCATTGATATGTTCAGATAATAAGAACGTGTTGCATTTACTGATAATTTAGAAATGAATTAGGTAATATAAAAATATTATAAATACATATTATGAAACAGTTTAAGTAATTAAAATATGTTTAATGCATAGTGACAATGACACTAGTCATCTTTTGATGCATTGAAATACTGATTATTCTAAATCTAGGTATCTGAGAAAACTAGGTTTCAAAATTTCAGTAATGTAATGCAAAGAAAAAGTGATTAAAAATAAATGGTAATGTTAGCATAATAAATATCCAATAATAAATAAAAATACTGCAATATTATAATGTTATTTATGTATCAAATAATAGTGGGTATTTATTATTTATTAATAATATAAATACGCTCAAAAGACAAATATAAGGGAGGGGAAGGGGTTGACAATATATAAGGAAAAAGTACGTAGTGAATGATAGGTACACTGAGAAAACAAATCTGCAATCAAAGTATGTACTAATATTTCTTTGTTAACTGATAATTTATTTATAACA
This sequence comes from Caprella mutica, assembly GCA_947561585.1. Taxonomy (NCBI): domain Eukaryota; kingdom Metazoa; phylum Arthropoda; class Malacostraca; order Amphipoda; family Caprellidae; genus Caprella; species Caprella mutica. The sequence goes on along the minus strand of CANNZV010000389.1, from coordinate 144,126 downwards.
AAATAGTATATAACAAATGCAATTCGTGTCTAGTTTTGATTCAGTAAAAGGCGTGAGCACATGTACGTACGAATGTTCTTGTACAGTCACTTTCACTGACGATTTTATCGCACGTTATACTCATGATTAAAATAATAGGTATAATAATTATTAGTGTTGCATCCAGCTATGGTTAAATATTAGGTTATAATTAGAAAAAATTAAGTTCTAAATTATTTTCAACTATGGAAGTTTATAAACTTTACATTTTTGAATGAGCTAGGTTGATGTGCAATGTTTTTTATTCTATTATTAGGTTCAGGTAAAGTAATAAGCTTCATAGTTAGCTAGGTACATATGTAAGAAATTGGATTTATTTCAATTTTGCGTGTATGATTTAATTTTTGAGGTTAGTAATATTAGTATTACCTAGGTAACAGTTTGTCAGATGGTATTCAATTTTTGCAATAAAAACTAACTTTTTCTTGACAATGCAATAATAATTATTTATCTTTAAACATAGATCACACATAGGCTATACACTGAAAAATTAAATTATATTTCTTCAATAGTACTTTTAACCTCATTATTACATGTATTACGTACCTTAATATATTCATCATTCCATTACTACAGTACTCTCATTTTAACGATACATTTAACTTGTATGTAAGTGACACATTAGTGCCACTTTTTCACGTCAATTTCATAAGCTTCAAAATACATTCAAATTTGAATAGGTGCTACCTACATGAATGAATCTTTCATAACAAAAGGGAGTTTATAAAACTTATTCTGATATATATACTGAACCATACGTCATTATCAAATATGTCTACTAATTCATGGTTATCTGGGGTAAGTTACGAATTATTGGACAGTTCCACATTTTCGGACAAAGGAGAAAAAATAAACATTCCAATAAAATATATTATATACTCTTTATTTTAATAGGTATTAGTGATAATTATCCGGATACCAATTATATATATGACCGAAAATGTGGAACTGCCCGATAATTCGTAACTTAACCCACTACCTATGTCAATTTATTAAATATTTTACAGCTGAGCACTGATAGCGAAACGCAACACAAAATAGTTAATTCAGTTAGCTACCTAGACCAATGTTTGAATATTATAATATCTCTTAATAACTAATTGACTAAGAATACCTTCCTATTGGTTTGAATATTTGAATTGAAGATTTTTTGTACTGATGGAAATTATTTATATTATATTTATATTATGTATACTTAGGAACCAATAGATTAAAGAATATTTGCAATTACTATTTACGAAATAATACGGTCAGGAAATTTGAAGTTGATAATATATAAGTACTAGTTTAGTTTAGGTTACTATTCATTAGTCCGACGCACCATTAGTTCGGGGCCTCATTAGTCCGACTACTACTTAGTCCGACGCCACATCAGTCCGACACTTTTGCAGATTATATCTGCAAAATATTTTATGACCTAGGGTACCCCAAACTATAGGATCCAGGTACCTAATGATATCCCAATTGGTGTACACTTACTTATACCTGATTATAGTATCTATGTACATATTTAGTAATTAACTATAACTATTGTAGCAAGGTAATTTCTACTATCCAAAATAGTGTTTCTATGTACCTAGCGAGTAACTAACTACTCAAATGCATTTGTATCTTTCAATAAACTTCTATGACCGAAAATAATTTGAAGTTCAATATTTTTACACTATTTATAGCGCTATCGGTATAATATGAAATTTAAAAAAATATTTATTCCTTATAATCACGAGCTAGTATACTAAGTCATAAAGTCTACATTTTCTTTGACAGTGAATCGATCAGTGTTTTAAATCTTGAATACGATAGACAGTGATTGAGAAATTAACTTGTAAGTCCACTAGTGTGAGTGATCTTCTGAGAACAAACATTCATGGATATGAAGAATGACCAGTAACTAATACGCTAAAATTTAACTATATATTAACACAAATGTATTGTATTTAGTTGTAAAAAAATATAAGTTTATAGAGGAATAGAAGTACACAGTTAAATAGGTTATTTTTTCTCTCTGTTATCATTTATTGCCAAATTATTTTCCCCAAACTGTATATCAGTGTTTACGTACAGATCTCCCACCCCACATTCATCTCACACCTATCCCCCCCCCCTCTATCAGTAGCTACCTACCGTATGTTTAAAAAATTATTTATGAGCCTTGAACTGCAGAAAACTTAGCATTGTCAAATGTTAGGAATGTATATTATTATAATTAAATTATATTATAATATTGAACTGACATATAAAATTATTATAGGATATGAATTTTGATTATCTATAAGAATCATACAGTTTGATCACTTTTTGTGTTCAATATAATATTAAAATCCAATTAGGTAGGCTTATCACATAGTATGGATAATAGGATGTATTATTTTGACCGTTATTTGGATGAAGATTTGTGATATATTGAGTGATAATGATAGCATTTTTAGGTATGATTGATTGAATTCATTGTTTATTATAGTTCAGTTATTCAATTGAGATGTAAATTTAAATAAATAATTAGATTTAAGAATATTGATTAGTTATTTACACTTTAGTTACCTGACTAATTAGGATAAGTTCCATATTTTTACGGTTCCATATTTTTGAGCAAGTAAGCGAATATATTATGACTATTTATTTAACTCACATTTTAACATCTTCTACTTATTCGTAAATCTGGAACAGTCCGATAACTCAGAACTTACCCTATAGATAGGTATGAATTATTTGATTGTTTTCCCTAAATAAACTCGGTACCTAGCAACGGGGTACGGTCAAGAGCCCCCCCGGTCATGAGCCCCTCCGGTCACGAGCCCCCCCCCGGTCATGAGCCCCCCCCGGTCATGAGCCCCCCTAGGTCATAAGCCCCCCCGGTCACAAGCCCCCCCTCAATGTTTTTTTAATCCTTATTTACCTAGTTAAACAAATGAAGAACTACTTAGATAGAAATAACTGAGAGTTGCTAATGTAGTTTGTTGTATCCGCTAGATTGTTGTACTGCACACTTCATGATTGTTTAATGACCGGCACGCCCCCCGATATACATATATTTTATGTCTAATCAGTAATGAACTACAAAAGTGTCAATAATTATTAAATAATATAGGTAAATGAGGATTTAAAAACAGGGGGGCTCGTGACCGGGGGGGCTCTTGTCCGGGGGGGCTCTTGACCGGGGGAGCTTATGACCGGGGGGGGCTCTTGACCGGGGGGGCTTATGACCTACACCCCCTAGCAACATACCGTGATTTTAAAACTTAGCACCCAAGGGCTCTATCCGTTAGCTGTCTTTGGTGAATGGGAAAGAAGGGGGTGGCGTCCCTTAGGCCCCGAGCTGTTGTAATTTGGATTATGGATTTTTTAAATTTTTACATGTTTACCATTTTTTCAAACTACTTGCAGTTTAAGAGGACAGTGCTTGGGTTAAACTCTTCAACTACACTTCTTAGTTAAACTCATAGGGTTACTATTCATTGGCCCGACAACACCATTAGTTTGACGCCCCACTAGTCCAACATCAGTCCGACACTTCTGCAGTTTATTACTGCTTAACATCAAATATATGTATATGCTGGGGCGTGACAGGTCATTAAATAATCATGAAGTGTGTAGTACAACAAACTAGCGGATACAACAAACAACATTATATGATGAAATACAAAGAATGATTGCATCATACAAATATATTAGAAATAAAGTAAACTAAGAAAGGAATATAAAATTCTCAAAATGTAAGAAAAAAATTATTATTAGGATTATTTATTAATAGAGCATATCTATTTCAAAAATAATTTTATTTTAATGAAAAAGTAAAACGAGAAATAACACAGAAAACTGTAACACCTCTTCATTTTCCTCTTCCATACGTGAGTGCAGCCATCGATGCTTGTGACCCTTTTCGTCACATTCCTTGGATAGTGATTGCATTCACGGAGTAGCTTTAAGTTGAACCATTTTATATATAACTCGAATTACTTTTTTTCTAACTTTTTAAATATAACTCGAATTACTTTTTTTCTAACTTTTTAAATATAACTTGACTTCTTTTAAATTAATATAAAAATGTTTTAAATTTAAGTTAAAAAGGTGTAGTACCTACCTAACTACCTAGAAAAGTATCATTTCCGGTCCCAACTACCAGTACGACAGTACCTACAGTCAGTCATCAATGATAGTTAATTTAGTGTTTATTTTACGATGAAAGTTATTTTTCCCACCTACCTAATCAATAATATGTTCAAATAACAATAAATATATAGCCTAACTAAAATGTGTCACTAAAGAATAATATGATAATAAAATAATGTTACTAATTATTGTAACAATCAGTAAAATCTAACCAACTGGTTCCTAGATAATGACAAACACCTATAAAAATTTCAAGCAATTTGATTGAAACCTTTTTGAGTTATGCGAAAACTTAGCATGATTACAAATAAATAAATACTGCCTAAAGTGTAACCTTCTGCAATCTGCGAAGGTGATAAGATAAGTTAAAATCAGAACCTAGTAATAAAATAATTCATTTTATGATACATTATAAGTTCAATAACTGTATGTGAGTAAAAAAAAGGTTTCAAAAATTCAGTAACGTTTTTTTACATAAGAAGGTTTTCTCTACTGTTCCATTGCATTACTCAGGAAGGTACTTTGTGATTTAGGGGGGAGAGGTACAGGGCGAGGAGAGGTGTAACTTATTATCGGGGGTGGAGGGAGAAAAGAACGAGTGGTTAATTACACAGTAAGAAATTATCTTCTAAGTTAATGTATGCTAATTTATAACCTGATATTTTATATACAACATATAGAAATACATTTGTTTTCACATATGATTTAATTTCAGTGTTTTAATCATTGGTCATTCATGTGAAGTGGTGGACTGTATTAATTTTGTTAAGCACGCGAAAATACAGTCACTTCCACTGGCTGCCTGACTTATGTCACTGGTTGTACAACTGTCAATCATCTGTCAATCATCTGAGACACTACTTAGTACTTACTAGGTATCACCAATAGACCGAAGGGGAAATGATTAAATTATTTATTTGTTAATTTATAGGGCCTAGTAACAAATACATAAACTATACATAAATTAATAATTATATTGCAGTGAATGATTTATATTATTTACAGGTATAGAGAAATATGCCATCCTGTAAAAACAGTATGATGATCATTATTTGCAGTACATGTTAACTGTGACTGATTCAGTGTTGTGAAATAAACTTAAATGTACATGATATATTGCAAACAAGGTAATTATTATTAGGGAAGAAATAAGTATTTTATCAATGAGATTATTGGAGGATAGCATACATCCCGCCACTACTAACCATAGCGCTACTCTCCCCTGTCCCCCTTAGCCCCCTCCCTTACGACCCCCCCCCCCCTTATATTATGTCACTCTAGGCACCAAATAGAGTGTGAAGTAAAGCACTCATTGCTCAATCACAAATATTTTCTCTCTCTTTTACTTGAGAGTAAGAGAGAACTAATGGATAAGTATAATCTTTAAATATCCTATCCCTATATACCTAGTATTATTTAATTTAATTTATAAGTTACAAGGAAGATAAGATCTTTGTAACTTATAAGTTACAACAATATTTCACTATTATCATAGTAATGAAATCTTCAACAAAATAATTACATTATTTATAGTAATATAACCGAAAACATAAAGCATTTCCTAGTTTAGTACTAACTACCTTGATATGTTGTAGAAAATTCACTTTCCGAGAACATTGTTATGTTTCCTATCAGTTGTAACTAAAAGACTGTATGTTGCTAGGTAACACGTTACTAAAACAACCAAGTAAATCATACCTATCTATAGGGTAAGTTCCGAGTTATCGAACGGTTCTAGTTTTACGAACAAGTAAAAAAGGTTAATATGAGTTTAGAATAATAATTATAAGATATTTTTACGTGCTCGAAAATGAAACTGTTCGATAACTTGGAACTTACCCTAATAAGTCTGCTATCCAAATTGTACATAACTAATCAATATTCATTTAAATTTAATAACAAATACCTCAATCGAATAATTAAACTAGGTAGTATGAACCATATTATATGTAAAATTACCATTAGGTATAAAATTTACTCAATATATCACAAATCGTCATTCAAATAACAGTCACAATAATACATCTTTTTATCCAGAATTTGATTTTATATATTTAAATAATATTTTTTTAACAACGAACATAGTTGTGAAAATGCATGATTATTTTAGATTCTAGAATAATCATTTCCAATAATAACTATATGTTAGTTCAACATTAGAATATAATTTGGTAATAACAATAAAGAGATCTATCAGTTGTCATGTTATAGCTCCTCTTTGCAGTTCTAGGCTCATCAATTTGTTAAACATTACGGTAGGTAGCTAAAAACTACTGATAAAGATGGAAGGAGGGGTGGTGAAATGATGGGGCGGTGCGTGTGAACGTATAATAATACTATATAGTAAATAGGGATATACAGATTTGGGGAAAATAATTTGGCGGTAAATGATTACAGAGTGAAAAAATAATGTTTTTAACTTTGTACTTCTATTTCTTTATAAACTGTTATTTTATTTACAAATTTATACTATACATTCATGTTAACATCTAATGTAATTGATCATTGTATTAGTTTCTGGTCATTCAAAGCTTGACTGTTTGTAAATAGGTTTGTTCTCATACAGTCACTTGGGGTAGACTTGCGTTTAGTAAACCAACCACTGTCTATCTGACTCTATCATATTCAAGATTTAAAACACTGACTGACTATCAAAATATTTTATGACTTAGTTTACTCGTGATTATGAGGAAATTAATGATCTGTTCAATTTCAAATTATACCGATAGCGCTTTAAATTATGTAACATTATTATACCTAATGAAGTTCAAATTATTTTCGGTCATTGAGGTATATAGAAGAAACACAGTTTGAATGTAGTTGAGTAGTTAATTACTCGACAGTTATATATCTCTATGTTATTATTCGTTTTTATTTTTCAATTAAAATAAAAAATATGATTAAATAGGTTTACTCAATTAATAACTAATCTAAATATTAAAATAATTTTTAATTTCTTTCATTTTTTAAATTTAATATCACTCTTTCATATTACTTTAGTTCTATATATATTTATTATTTATTTATTCCCTCATTGTATTTCATCATTTAATGTAGTTTGTTGTATCTGTAGTTTGTTGTACGGCACACTTCATGATTGTTTAATGACTTGGCAGGGGGGTTCGGGGGGCGGCACGTGCCCCGATATTTATGTTAAATCAGTAATAAATTACTAAAGTGTCGGACTATTGGGGCGTCGGACTAGTGAATAGTAACCCCTAGCAACATTAGTTTGTTAATTACTGAATAGGTACATAGATACTATAGTCAGGTAGTAGTAAACCAGGGATCTACAACACTAATTGGGTTATAATTGACTACCAAGAAATATTAGTTGGTTAATTAGGCTTCAGTTAATTACTAAAGTAAATTGAACAAAACTGGTATCGTAATATTACTAAGATATCGAACATTCTAACAAACGTTTGGAATTAACCTCATTTGTTTTCTCTTTCTTTTTAATGTAAAAATATCGTCTTTAAAGGGAGTGTCTCACTATTTTATCTTTTACCCCCCCCCCCCCCACAAAAAAAAAATTAAACTTTATCAAAAGCCCTATCTCTCTCTCATTATTAGACCATGGTGTTCGTTTATATTTTGTTCAGGTTTTTTTACTCTACAATTGCATAGTCTGTTTCATCAAACTGGCATTCTCAAAAATAATGATAATGAAATTTAAAAAAAAACATTTTTTAAAATGTGGTTACATTTTCCCATAGACTTTTTTGCACGTTGTGGAATAACATTTCATCTGACCGTAATTTCACGGGAACTAAGAAGGGGGTAATCATAAATTAATAATTTTCTTATATTGATAACCATTTTAAGAGAAAGCAAGAGTATATATATTTCAATTTGTTTTCTAAATCTATATTCTTTAATTTGCTGAATTTTAAATTCAAATATTCCTTTTTGGTATTATTTGTATTTGTAGTTAATATACTAATTTTTCTGTCAATTAATATCTATTTGTGCGATATATTTTAATCAGATGAAATTTAATTAAATTTGAGATAAATTAATTAAAAAATATCCCCTTCCTAGTGCATTTCCCTATTTCATTCAGGGACGTGAACTACGAAGGGGTATTTTGTATGTATTTATGTTAATAAATTTTATGTAATTGATTTTAATGTAAATAAACTTTACGTATAGTGCATGAAAGATATAGATAGACAAATTAAAGTGGAGGATTTTGGAGATTATTATGGTGGGCAATGATAGATTATTTTGGTTGGCCATGATAGATTATTATGGTTGACAATGAAACATTTTTAGGATATGCAATGAATGGAAGGTTATGGTGGGCAATGGAAGATTATGGTTGGCAATGGAAGATTATGGTTGGCAATGGAAGATTATGGTGGGCAATGGAAGATTATGTGGGCAATGGAAGATTATGGTTGGCTATGAAAGATTATAGTTGGCAATGTAAGATTATGGTGGGCAATGAAAGATTAAGGTTGGCAAAGAAAGATTATGGAGGGCAATGAAAGATTATGGAGGGCAAAGAAAGATTATGGTGGGCAATGAAACATTATGGTGGGCAATGAAAGATCATGGTGGCAATGAAAGATTATAGAGGGCAAAGAAAGATTATAGTGGACAATGAAAGATTATGGTGGGTAATGAAGGATTATAGTGGGCAATGATCGGATTATGGTGAAAAATGAAAGATTATGGTGGGCAATGAATGATTATGGTGGGCAATGAAAGATAATGGAGGGCAATGGAAGATTATGGTGAGCAATGGAAGATTATGGTGGATAATGAAGGATTATAGTGGGTAATGAAGGATTATGGTGGGCAATGAAGGATTATGGTGGCCAATGAAGAACTATGGTGGGCAATGAATGATTATGGTGGGCAATGAAAGATAATGGTGGGTAATGAAAGATTATTGTGGGCATTGAATGATTATGGTGGGCAATGAAGGATTATTGTGGGCAATGAATGATTATGGTGGGCAATAGGAGATTATGATGAGCAATGAAAGATTATTGTGAGCAATGAAATATTATGGTTGGCAATGAAAGATCATGGTGGGTAATGAAAGATTATTGTGGGCATTGAATGATTATGGTGGGCAATGAAGGATTATTGTGGGCAATGAATGATTATGGTGGGCAATGGAAGATTATGATGAGCAATGAAGGATTATGGTGGGCAATGAGATATTATGGTGGCCAATCACAATCTCTCATAAATTATACAAATATATTTTTTATATATTAAATGTTAAAAGCGTTACTTTTTTCTTGTAAGACACAAAATGTGAGGTATCGGAATGATAAAATATTCGATAATTTCTCTTAGATCAAATATTATTTCACTTGCATCAAATAATATTTCACTTGCATCAAATATTATTTCACTTGCATCAAATAATATTTCACTTGCATCAAATATTATTTCACTTGCATCAAATAATATTTCACTGCATCAAATAATATTTCACTTGCATCAAATAATATTTCACTTGCATCAAATAATATTTCACTTGCATCAAATAATATTTCACTTGCATCAAATAATATTTCACTTGCATCAAATAATATTTCACTTGCATCAAATATTATCTCACTTGCATCAAATATTATTTCACTTGCATCAAATAATAATTCACTTGCATCAAATATTATCTCACTTGCATCAAATAATATTTCACTTGCATCAAATAATATTTCACTTGCATCAAATAATATTTCACTTGCATCAAATAATATTTCACTTGCATCAAATATTATTTCACTTGCATCAAATAATATTTCACTTGCATCAAATATTATTTCACTTGCATCAAATAATATTTCACTGCATCAAATAATATTTCACTTGCATCAAATATTATTTCACTTGCATCAAATATTATTTCACTTGCATCAAATATTATTTCACTTGCATCAAATAATATTTCACTTGCATCAAATAATATTTCACTTGCATCAAATAATATTTCACTTGCATCAAATAATATTTCACTTGCATCAAATAATATTTCACTTGCATCGAATAATATTTCACTTGCATCAAATATTATCTCACTTGCATCAAATATTATTTCACTTGCATCAAATAATATTTCACTTGCATCAAATATTATCTCACTTGCATCAAATAATATTTCACTTGCATCAAATAATATTTCACTTGCATCAAATAATATTTCACTTGCATCAAATAATATTTCACTTGCATCAAATAATATTTCACTCGCATCAAATATTATCTCACTTGCATCAAATATTATTTCACTTGCATCAAATAATATTTCACTTGCATCAAATATTATCTCACTTGCATCAAATATTATTTCATTTGCATCAAATAATATTTCACTTGCATCAAATATTATCTCACTTGCATCAAATAATATTTCACTTGCATCAAATAATATTTCACTTGCATCAAATAATATTTCACTTGCATCAAATATTAATTCACTTGCATCAAATAATATTTCACTTGCATCAAATAATATTTCACTTGCATCAAATAATATTTCACTCGCATCAAAAAATATTTCACTTGCATCAAATAATATTTCACTTGCATCAAATAATATTTCACTTGCATCAAATATTATCTCACTTGCATCAAATAATATTCCACTTGCATCAAATAATATTTCACTTGCATCAAATAATATTTCACTTGCATCAAATAATATTTCACTTGCATCAAATAATATTTCACTTGCATCAAATATTATCTCACTTGCATCAAATACTATTTCACTTGCATCAAATAATATTTCACTTGCATCAAATAATATTTCACTTGCATCAAATATTAATTCACTTGGATCAAATAATATTTCACTTGCATCAAATAATATTTCACTTGCATCAAATATTATCTCACTTGCATCAAATATTATTTCACTTGCATCAAATAATATTTCACTTGCATCAAATATTAATTCACTTGCATCAAATAATATTTCACTTGCATCAAATAATATTTCACTTGCATCAAATAATATTTCACTCGCATCAAAAAATATTTCACTTGCATCAAATAATATTTCACTTGCATCAAATAATATTTCACTTGCATCAAATATTATCTCACTTGCATCAAATAATATTCCACTTGCATCAAATAATATTTCACTTGCATCAAATAATATTTCACTTGCATCAAATAATATTTCACTTGCATCAAATATTATCTCACTTGCATCAAATACTATTTCACTTGCATCAAATAATATTTCACTTGCATCAAATAATATTTCACTTGCATCAAATATTAATTCACTTGGATCAAATAATATTTCACTTGCATCAAATAATATTTCACTTGCATCAAATAATATTTCACTTGCATCAAATAATATTTCACTTGCATCAAATAATATTTCACTTGCATCAAATAATATTTCATTTGCATCAAATAATATTTCACTTGCATTAAATAATATTTCACTTGCATTAAATATTATTTCACTTGCATCAAATAATATTTCACTTGCATCAAATATTATTTCACTTGGATCAAGTATTATTTCACTTGCATCAAATATTATTTCACTTGCATCAAATATTGTCTCACTTGGATCAAATATTTTTTCACTTGCATCAAATATTATTTCACTTGCATCAAATAATAATTCACTTGCATCAAATATTATTTCACTTGCATCAAATAATATTTCACTTGCATCAAATATTATTTCGCTTGGATCAAATAATATTTCACTTGCATCAAATATTATTTCACTTGCATCAAATATTATTTCACTTGCATCAAATGATATTTCACTTGCATCAAATAATATTTCACTTGCATCAAATATTAATTCACTTGCATCAAATAATATTTCACTTGCATCAAATAATAATTCACTTGCATCAAATATTAATTCACTTGCATCAAATAATATTTCACTTGCATCAAATAATATTTCACTTGCATCAAATAATATTTCACTTGCATCAAATAATATTTCACTTGCATCAAATAATATTTCACTTGCATCAAATAATATTTCACTTGCATCAAATAATATTTCACTTGCATCAAATAATATTTCATTTGGATCAAATATTATCTCACTTGGATCAAATAATATTTCACTTGCATCAAATATTATTTCAATTGCATTAAATAATATTTCAATTGCATTAAATAATATTTCACTTGGATCAAATATTATTTCACTTGGATCAAATAATATTTCACTTGCATCAAATAATATTTCACTTGCATCAAATAATATTTCACTTGCATCAAATAATATTTCACTTGCATCAAATAATATTTCACTTGCATCAAATATTATCTCACTTGCATCAAATAATATTTCACTTGCATCAAATAATATTTCACTTGCATCAAATAATATTTCACTTGCATCAAATATTAATTCACTTGGATCAAATAATATTTCACTTGCATTAAATAATATTTAACTTGCATCAAATAATATTTCACTTGCATTAAATATTGTTTCACTTGCATCAAATAATATTTCACTTGCATCAAATATTATTTCACTTGGATCAAGTATTATTTCACTTGCATCAAATATTATTTCACTTGCATCAAATATTGTCTCACTTGGATCAAATATTTTTTCACTTGCATCAAATATTATTTCACTTGCATCAAATAATAATTCACTTGCATCAAATATTATTTCACTTGCATCAAATAATATTTCACTTGCATCAAATATTGTTTCGCTTGGATCAAATAATATTTCACTTGCATCAAATATTATTTCACTTGCATCAAATATTATTCCACTTGCATCAAATGATATTTCACTTGCATCAAATAATATTTCACTTGCATCAAATATTAATTCACTTGCATCAAATAATATTTCACTTGCATCAAATAATAATTCACTTGCATCAAATATTAATTCACTTGCATCAAATATTATTTCACTTGCATCAAATAATATTTCACTTGCATCAAATAATATTTCACTTGCATCAAATAATATTTCACTTGCATCAAATAATATTTCACTTGCATCAAATAATATTTCATTTGGATCAAATATTATCTCACTTGGATCAAATAATATTTCACTTGCATCAAATATTATTTCAATTGCATTAAATAATATTTCACTTGGATCAAATATTATTTCACTTGCATCAAATATTATTTCACTTGGATCAAATAATATTTCACTTGCATCAAATATTATTTCACTTGCATCAAATAATATTTCACTTGGATCAAATATTATTTCACTTGCATCAAATATTATTTCACTTGGATCAAATAATATTTCACTTGCATCAAATATTATTTCACTTGCATCAAATAATATTTCACTTGGATCAAATATTATTTCACTTGGATCAAGTATTATTTCACATGAATCAAATTCAATTGCATAAAGATCAAATTCAATTTCACATTGAGCAAATTCAATTTCACTTGGATAAAATTGATATTATCTTGGATCAAATATTATTTCATTTGGATCACTAGATCTGTAAAATGTATAGTTGGGTTCGTTCTTTCCTGACTTTACCTCTCACCGTAAGGACAATACTGTTTAGAAGCACAGTTGTGTATAAACTCACTCAAGTGTGCCTCTCACTGCACACACCATTTGGTGTTGAGGTAAAATTAGGTAACTCCACACTCTAGTTTACCACTCACTAAATGTGCGAAATGAGAGTATAACCTACCAGGACTTACCCAACTTTACCGTTCTGTAAATATTAGATTAGACGTGCGAGGTAAAGTATGGTTAGTTCTGACAGGATCGTAGTTACCCAACTTTACCTCTTAACCCTCCAATTATCCTGGCAGTTGTCCCATGTTATTGCAATCAAGAAATGTAGATAAACCATTTCTCTTCTCTTCTATCGTAATCAGGTACATAATTTATTGAATATCAAGTCATTTAAGAATGTAACATTTGAGTGGAAACATTATTTTTAATAAATTGATGATAATTATAGTTTAGTGATTTGACCTTTGCTAATTTTACTTAAGATAAAATAAGTTCTTTAGATTTTTTTATTCTAAGAAAAGGTAATTAATTGGATTGAGAGATTTGACCATTTAATTGAACATCTAGGAATAGTATAACCAAATTTGGGAAGTAGATTCAAATAATGAGGTATAGATTCGAAATATATTTTTACAAGTGAAGAGTCATTATGATTATGCTATTTAATTTCAAACAAGACAATATTGTCTGATTTTTTAGTTTTTTTTTAAACAACGCTGGTGCAAAAGATAACGAGCATGTACAGTCAATGAAACGTGTTTATGTAATGCTTTTCTACCAAGCTAACATTTAATCAAAAATCTCTCGGCGTACGCCGTCGTAATTATGACGTGGGGTACATCTGAGAGGGATTTTCGCCGTGTGGTACGACGTGGGATAATCTAAAATCGAATGGCGGCACGACGGCTATCCCTCGTAATCTGCGCATCGTCCCCACGGCTAAACCACGGCGTGCCACCGTGGGGTACACCACGTCACGCAACGGAGGAATTCCACTGTCATTTAGCCGTGGGATATACCACGGCGTACGACGGGGGATTTTCACCGTAATTTAGCAGAGGGATATGCCACTGAATACGACGGGGGATTTCCTCCGTCACTTAGACGAGGGATATACCACGGCGTATGACGGGGGATTTTCTCTGTCATTTAGCCGAGGGATATACCACGGCGTAGGACGGGGGATTTCCTCCGTCAATCAGCCGAGCGATATACAACGGCGTACGACGGGGCATTTTCTCCGTCATTTAGCCAAGGGATATACCACGGCGTGCGACGGGGGATTTACTCCGTCATTTAGCCGAGGGATATACTACGGCGTGCGACGGGGGATTTACTCCGTCATTTAGCCGAGGGATATAGCACGGCGTGCGACGGGAGATAAATTTAATTGAACATTAAAAAAAATGATAAGATTATTATTTGTAACATTAGAACGATATAACAAGCACAATTGCATATAAATAGGCAGAAACAAGACATAAAACTAGAAAAATAAATACAAGAAACGTGAAGAAGACGACCGACTCTAAAACAATTTAGTAATTTTACAATAACATATACAAAAATCTTAGAAGCTCTGCAAAATAAAGTTAATTAGAAATAAAATGAAACATACAGTATAACATTTTCATTAGAGCAATGTACCCTAAATATATTTTTTGAATTCATGAGAGCTGTAAATTGAAACACATGATTAAAACGAAGAATACCTTATTTAAATTTATAAATAACTTCTACACTCAAGATTCTAATGGAGATGGAGATCCTTTGTTTTCAAAATTTATTAAGTAGAGGTTAAAACATGTTTCGAAACTTAATTATCAAACCACTGATTGGAAAAGCTTGGAGAAGTAGTCTGAAATGAAAGCTGCTTCATGAACAGAGTCACCTGAAGATTTTGAAAAGATTTTAAGCCTTCTCCAAATACCAATCTTTTTATGGGTCTCTAAAATCACAAACACTAAAATATATCAACACAAATAGTGCCAGTGTCCTCAGTATGTGTCTGTACTAATGTTTACCATCTCTTAATTATCATAATAAAGAAAATAAACAGTTATTAACCATTATTCTATTTCAAACTGACTTAGTATGCTATTCAACAAATCTTCAATCAAAAGTTAACAGTTTTGAACTTGAGGCCGAACCCTTAATTAAGACCTATATAAAAGAAGGTGATTGTGAATGAAGCTTATGAGTCAACCTAAATTACATCTAATATTTTTTAGTTATATTTGAAGCTCATAACACTAGAACTATCATCTGAAAAGGGTTGAAAAAGGAAAAAAATAGAAAACAGGGAATTCAAATTATAACAGTTGGTGCTAAGGGACGCTAGCTAGCTGCCCTGTTTTTCCATTCACCCTTTTCTCTGATTCAAAATAGAGCTTTAGGAGGTCACATAACAGAAAGAAACAACTATGTAACAATACACAATATAGATATTTCAACCCTGATATAATATACAAGTTTTTTTTAATTAATGGGAAAAGATCAAAAATTTAAACAACGATATATTTGCCAATAATCAGGAAAAATTCATAATCCAAATTAGAACGATACGAATTGAAGAGTATTTCATTAATTTAAACACTTCAGCAGAATATAAATTGAAATAAAGTTGAATGAAAATGTTTTAGCAATATTTCATTAATCATTTTCATCAGGTAATCATTAGATATAGAAAGTTTGTTTTTAACAGCAGACACTTTTATCTAGCATAATCACGAACACTATTAAAAATTAAAAAAAGAACATTTCATATATGATACACTAGCCAAACTACCCGGTTGCAATTATTGAATGAGGATAGTCTGTCCTTTTTACCAAGAGATAAGCGAAAGTAAAAGAAGAGGAATAGTTTTTGGGAAAGAAGATTGAAGAAGATTGAGTCACGAAAAATTACATCATTATTGAAGAAAACATATTTTGCCCCCCATTCAGTTTGGCTTTAGTTTCATCACATGTGCCCAGAACCGGCACATGTGATGCTCTTCTACATATTTCACATATTATTCAATCTGCTTTGGATGCTGGGGCTGAGGCAAGAGTTGTACAAAATGACTCTAGTGCGGCATTTGACAGAGTTATTCATGCTGCTATTTTGTATAAACTCCAGTCGATAGGAGTTGGCGGTTCGGTTTTGGGCGGTTTTCCGGCAATTCCTGTCTGATAGACTACAGTGTGTCTCGGTTGATGGTTGTTGTGGTGAAATTGCTGATGGTGTTTCCGGTGTGCCTCAGGGTAGTGTTAGCTAAAAAAAATTGTTGGTTAGCTATGCAGATGATTCAACATTGATATCATTTTGTTAAAAGCCTTCTGACAGGGTTATGGTATCTGAGTCACTGTGTTGTGATGTGGACCGTATAAACAGGTGATGCATGGATAATGGTATGGTGTTGAAATCCTAATAAAACAAAATTTATTGTTTTTATAGAAGTCGCACTATCCAGCCTGTACCCCTGTGTTGCACATATGTAATAGTGTTATTGAGGATGTTAATGATATTACTATCTTAGCTGTGTCCTTTGATAACAAGACAACATTCGAATGCCATTTGCGGAGGGTGGCAGCATCTTCTTCCTTGAAGAGGGGAATTTTGAGACGGGCATGGAGAATTTCTGGAGATAGGGATCTTATTGTGCAATGCTTTTGAAGTTTTGTGTTGCCAGTTTTAGAGTATTGTACCTCTGTCTGGAGATCTGCAGCAGATTGTCATCTAAGTCTACTTGACCGTGTTTTATAAATCAAGCATCATTTATGATGGATGGTGGAATCTCATGTGACTTGTGGCACCGGCGTTATATTGCAACTTTGTCAATGCACTTCAAGATTTTTGACAGACCTGAGCATCCAATCTGTCCTTATCTGCCTGCTCCTTATGTCGCTCAGCGCAATACTCGTTACTCAACAGATCGTCACGCTCGTACTTTTGAGTGTATTCGATACAGAATTGAACAGTTCTCTAGATCCTTTATTCCAGCTTCTGTGTTTCTTTGGAGCTCATTGAACGATGATGTGTTTGCCGGTGGTAATGTTGGTGCTTTTAAATCTGAGGTCAACAAATTCCTTTCAGCATGACCCTGGTTATCTTTTTTTTCTCTCTCTCTTTCTTTTAACCAGCTGGCGAATAACTGCGGGGGTCTATGTAGCTTGTGGGGCTTGGATCTTTCCCTGTAGAGTTTGCTCTAGCTTTTTCTAATAATGATAATAATAACAACAATGGTAAATTGCACCTCGGGGGCGAAATAAACCTCCGCACTGGATCTTTCAAATAGCTGACTGTTAACACGTCGCACACATTCAATTGAAATAAGCTGTATAGTTCCAACAATTATAAACATGTTTAAACGAGTTGTGCGAACCATACCTCTGTCCGAATGCTCCCGGTTCTCCCCTAATAGAAAGTTGTAACATTTGAAATTACATTTTAATATCGGTTAGGTGCCAACTTACATTCTAAAAGTTTGCCAATAAACCAACTTATAAGTGCCAGCCTGATATGTAAATATTTAAAGTTTATCTTGGTACTTGAAGGTAACCAAAAATATTGTTTATCAACAAATTCAATCTACAGTATTATTTGGTTGCATCTATATAAATTTCACTTTGCCACTACTCTGTGTGACGTCATTTGTTTACATCGTTTCTGAAAAACGGATCAAGTTCACCATCAATGAATTCGAGACTTAGTATACTTCTATATTTGTTTACTATGGTTATGTACTATGTAGGGGTGATAGAAGATTATGTAGGGGTGATATAAGATTAGGTAGGGGAGATGGAAGATTTTGTAGAGGTGAGGAAAGATTATGAGAGGACATCAGTTAATCTTATATTACCACTATAATAATATTCTGTCTATATAAATGCATTACAATTGTTTGCTTATATTTCAATTTATTGTAGAATCACTCTGTATAGCGAATTATTTTTGAATAATATTCATCTAAGTGACAGTCAAAAGGTGAAACAATATTTTTTCATCGAAAATGTAAGTCGTATAACAATGAC
The DNA here is from genome assembly GCA_947561585.1 of Caprella mutica. Taxonomy (NCBI): domain Eukaryota; kingdom Metazoa; phylum Arthropoda; class Malacostraca; order Amphipoda; family Caprellidae; genus Caprella; species Caprella mutica. The sequence continues at coordinate 125,471 of CANNZV010000389.1, read as the reverse complement.
TCGAATTTACACGGAATATTCAAAAAGGGATATAAATTCTATTCACGAGGAATAAAATGTCATTCAGCGTATTCTGATATTCAAAGCAATTGAGGTAAAACTCAACATAACCATATTGGATGCCACGCAAGTATGATATAGGAATACTAATTCCAAATTCCCATTGGCAATAGGTATAATAAAAACAGGCTGATATGAAATATTTTCACAGTCTGATGAATAAACTAATTCATTTCTGTATAACATCTATTTTATTCTTTATCATCAACATTATACACTAATTAAGTTTAGATTTACAATGAAAAATTCCATAGTAACATATTTTGTTATAAATTAGAGGTAAAATGTCGAGAACGGTAACTAATAACGACGACAAAAAGAAATTTACCAAAATGGTAACACGTGTTTATAGATATAGACAAAGTTCATCCACTTTTAGTGCAATCCAAAAGACTTAGTGAAGCAATCAAGATTTAACCCATTTATTCCACCAATGCAATAAATTAGAGTGTTATCAGCACAGTGTCGTTAGGAAAAGGAAGCTATTAAAGGAAACAGTGAGGCGGTATATAGCATCTGATGCTGTCTGCAGAATTAGTCCAATCATCCTTCACTGCAGTTTAGTGACACATTGACAGTCTTAGAATTGGACGATGAAGTTACAGGAGGATGGAAATTTAGATTTCTTACTAAAATGTTTAGAGAGAACAGGAGATGTGAATGTTATTAAGGTGTATTCGTATGGTAATACACTAATTGATAATCAAAGACTGAGAATAAATTACACTGGAGTTACATGAGAAAATTTTAGATACAAATTCTGGTTGAAGATACATTCTTGAGCATAAAATAGAATCAATTTTCATAAATAATCTGCATCAAACACATTGATAAAGAAAATATATTTAAATTAATCCAGGCTAAACATGAATTTGTTTAATTAATTTATCTAGGTGTTTTAATGTCTTGTTGTCACCAGTAAGTTTCGTTGAAGATATAGTATTGAGATTTTGAAATACACAATATTATTAATACAATTCGGATAATTACTTATATTATATTCATATACTCTCAACGTTTACTGTCATTTAAATCTAATATGTATTCAATAATATGTAAGTCCCATCAAGAAATTTAAATTCTATTCTAAAATCTTGTTGCTGTCAATTAAACATTAATTAAAGGTCACTTTCCGTTTGATTTCAATCTTCCTCGCAGTAACTTAAGTGAATAAGTAATTTATTAATAATATATTTCATAATATAAATTACGATGCAGTTTCTACACCATTATATTGCATTGAAGATTTAGAATCCAAGCGTGTAATTTTATAATGATGAATAATGTTAACTGAAATTTTAAATAAAATTAATTTGATATTGCCTCATTAGAACACAAATAGAAATAGATATTCAATTAAAACTTCAAAGAAATTTCAAACATTTTCAAACTGTGTTGCAAAAGATAATGGATATCATGTATCCATTTTGTTAGTAACATTTTTTAGAATATACGGTATTATTGGATACGTAAGATTTGATGAAAATTTTGAAATAATGTAATAATTATCATAATAAATATATCATACAGGTTGCATTGCTACAGTGAGCTGGTTTACACATTAACTGACATGATAATAAAATAGAAATATCTACCTTAATTAAAGATTACCACCGTGCATCTGTATGTACAGTTAATTACTAATTGATCCATATCCACGGCACTGTCTCCATCTCTTCTCATTGAGTTGAAATCCATATTACATAACTGTCTCGTTAAATTTAAAATATGTGTTCCAAGATTCCGATGTCTACAGCTAGTGTCTCATAATGTATTATTCTTTATTCATTTGCTTCTTCTTATTTTTTATCTGATAATATCTTGAAAGTAACATATAAAATATAAGGAATTCTTTAAAGAATATTTAATTTATTTTACTAATAAACTAAAGTTAATACAGAGAAAATCCTATAACATTGGATTTAAAAATTCCCTTAATTAAATAAATACAAAGCTATCTCCATTAAATAATATAGCTTAACGTAGCTTATCAATAGCGAATCCTGTAATATCTTAACTCCCTGCCTGCCACTTCATTCCACAATATTTATATCCATGTTCATATGAATTTGGCTCATTCTGTTTTTCGCTGAACGGGTGAATGAAAGCTGCAAGATTTAGAGTTCTCCGTAATGTTCGGATGTTAAGAAATCAGTGGGACGAAAACAGACTACAGGAAGCAATCGAAATAATTTCTAGAAGTTTAAATGAGATAAATCGACCAGATAGGCTATTGAAATATTTCTAAATCATTGGAGACATTAAATTAACAACATATCATTGAAAAGATTTAATCTGCACAAATAAGCATGACCTTGGCACGTGATTTTGGAAAACTCTATATTTTCTAGTAAATTTGATAATATTTTGCAAAGAGCCAATCAATGTGATATTGTTAAATGTTGGAGAACTTGATGGCAATTGGACTGCAAAAAAAAACATAAAAATTAATCTAGTATCAGTCTCTGCATTAGAATAAAAAAAGAAAGGAGCAATTTACGGAAGGGAAGGAGAAAAATTTAGAGAGTTCAAAATTCATAGCACAAATAGTATGGAAACAATTCTTTTTTTAGCAAGGTATTAATAGTCTAATATTGTGAGGATATTTGCTAACAAATGAGTTGTACAAATACTTTCATTTTACTTTATGATCTAACATTAAGAATAACTTTTACGAAAATTTAAAAAGTAAGTTATTAAAGTCTACGGGATTTACTTCTAATATTTGATTTATTTTTTTCATTAATATAAGATAATATAGACAGTATAGTTAGTTGTATACTGAAATAAATTGATTGATATAGGGCTCCTTTTTACTATTTATAGGTAGACGATAATGTTTCCAAAAATACGTTTAATTAAATAGCATATTATATTTTGTACACTATCATGATGAATATATTTCTGTTATAGGAACATGACACGCTTAAAACAGTAAAAAACTCTAACGCTGCCATTCTCACGGAATTTATACACTAATAAAAAATATTTTCTTGATAAACTTACGTACCATAATATCCCTCAGTATTATTATTATTGGTTGTGTTTATGGCAAAGTAAAAATATATGGTTTGTAATTAGAACAGCCGTGTGAATTTTAACTGCTGCTAATTATGTTCGGGCGCTGCTATCAAAACACAAAAACATGAACTGCTAATTACTAAGAAAGTTTTATACACAACTTGGCTGCTGAAACAACTAGAGAATAGTTCGATGTCAATTAATTTTGTGTAAAAGTGGAAAATCATTTGAATTGAATAAGAATAGAGGGCTACAGTATATGAAAATCACTGATATTATATATATATATGTATATACAAACATATTTTAATATACCTAAATTTATAATAGATAAATCCCTCACAATTTTCCCTCACTTGTTTATCTGATTTACTTTGGTTGAAAATGAAGACTTAAAATACACAGAGAGTTTCAATAAAGTCTAGTTTTATACCGATTGATCTGATTCCGCTATAGGACAGAAAATAACTTTGACAGTATTTCATCTCCTTTATCTGGTGCATTAATGGCTAAATACATAGAATAAATATGCATATAAATAACATACAGATACAGTGTGTTTCAATATTTTTTTTCTGTTGGTTTTTTTCATATACTTATACTGATGAAAAAAGAAAGAAAAATAATACATCAAAATTTTCAAGAAGAGTGGATTTTTAATGAATAATATATAAGAAATACATATTATAGAAGGTGATGGAAGTGGGCTCCATTTTGCCGCACACAGACATTCGCCCGCTTCAAAACATCAAGTACCACACTCTGAAGGACATTCTCGCGATGTTCTTCTGAAAATCTCTTCACAACATTGAAGTTTTGAGTAAAAATACTACGATCTGTCTAGTAGTTAGTTAGATTGACGATTTATAATGAATTACAATAAGCTTTACATGTGCTAATTATATCTAAGGATGTTGTTACATATTTTACTATATTTTTCAAATTACTCATGTTACCTGTTATGTAATATTTGGTCTTAGCCATATACCACCCAAGCAAACAATTAATTTACTTTTACTATGGGGTTAAACGTCTACTTCGGAGCCAAAGGCTATATCGCTGACTTCAGAAAGAAATTAAATAAAAAGGACTAGAAAAAGCAGTTAGAAAAGAAATTGGCTCCATTACCTAAATCACACACAATCTGTCGTTAATAGAACTCAAGTATGAAGAATAGCTACTTAATGAATACAGTCGCTCACCTTGGAATTTAGCTGCAAGAGACACAGACACTGGTAACGGGCCTAATCAAAATACATGGAAGTTGAAGAGCATATCATTAATATAATTATAAGGTTGAATTTTGTTTCGGAACCAAAGTTCATATAGCTGACAACAATAGAAAATTAAATGCAAGTGACTGGAAGGATCTCTCAGAAAGGTAATAAACTCAATGATCCAAGTCTCATACTACCAATCAGTGACAAATGAAGTCTACGAGCCTATCTAATACAAACTCTAAATCCTCTGAGTTGAAAAGCATAAACCTAGCGCTATATTCTGAAACTGCAACTGGTTAAAGAATAATTAACAAGGAAAAAACATAACCTATATTACGACGGTTGGGGGCCCAATGAATGCCCACTCACTTTTCTTCCACTCACCAAATACAGCTTCGGGATAGATTAAAAGTAACATTAACTGATAGATTGCGTATTTTTGCTGTTCTATCACATGTGTAGTGAAAACTATATAGCTTTTGAAACCAACAAAAGGTTCAATTTAATATAAATAAAATGCAATTTACTTATTATTATACAAAATATTAATAAAGGATTAATATTAATGACTAACCAAACCTATCCCGTAAAGTGGGGAGGAATTTACCGGTGTGGAATATGACTAAGGTGGAATATACCGGGTTGTAATTTACCGTGGTGGAATATAACGGTCAATATGATATATATACAAAACATATTTGATGCCATATGAAAATAGATAGACTTAATATAAAGTAAAATATGTATTAAATGTTTTTTCATCATTTTTTTATATTTTTATTGCTTATTTTAGTGTTACATCAAAAATATTTATTGTAGTGAATTATATCTATGAATATCTTCATGTACATTTAGGAATTTATTAGAATAAGATGCAAATTGATCAATTCTGAACAGTTCAAATAGGATATGTGTCTAGGACTTGAAATGTAAATTTAGGAGTATCAGTCTGAACACATTATAACACAAAGAACTTGGTTCGATAAGAGGAAAATTGGACTCAAAGTAAACTCTTACCTACTTTCTCTTACCATTCCCTTATGATAGCAATTCGATCGAGATTGAGCCTACTTTCTCCTTCCTTTCCTATCTGGTAGCAACTGTACCGAGGTTAAGACTACTTTCTCTTACCTTTCCACTATGTTAGCAACTGAATCGAGATTGAACATACTTTCTCTTGCCTTTCCTCTCTGGTAGTAGCTGGATCGAGAATGAGCTTACTTTCTCTTACCTTGAGCCTCTGGTAGCTACTCGATAGAAATTGAGATTACTCTTGCTTACTTTTCCCCTCTGGTAGCAACTCGATCCAAATTGAGCCAACTATCTTTTACCTTTCCTCTCTGGTAGCAGCTCGATTGAGATTAAGCCTACTCTCATTTCCCATTCCCTTCTGGCTGCAACTCGATCGAGATTGGGCTTACTTTCTCTACATTTCCCATTTAGTAGCAACTCGATTAATACCAAGCATACATTTTCCAATTTTCTGCAACTATTGATTGGATAGACGCTCAGATATATATTAAAATTCAGTGATTAGCCAACAGGTCTAAAATACAGCCTTCCTCTTTAACTCTTATCCTCTGTACTTTCCCGTCTTCTGTGATATATGGCTGAGGCCAAACTCACAGCATACTCTCCAATAGTCTGTCAAAGAAACTTGAACATATGAACCTTATTTATAAATATCGATTAACTTAGATGTTGTACTTTAAGATAATCAATAGTAAGACTTATTAATATATTGCTATCAAAGAAACGAGTTTTTTAGTAGTTTCCTGTTACAATATACATTTGATTTCATTCATTGTAAATAATGACTTCTCTGATTGTTTTTATACATACACCATTAAATTTCAGTATATTAACCACGAGAACGAGAACTTTGTTTTGAATTATTAATAATACTTAGTACCTTTATTTTCCAGTCTTTTGATGTATCGTATTTCTACGAGTAAGTTTTTCAGTAAGAAAAAAGCTTTGATGTGCCATTAAGTTTCAATTTGCAAATATTTCTACTTTCGTAAAATATTCTATAATAGAATTGGAAAAATATAACATTTAAACTGCAAGCTTTGGAGCAACAAACATTTAGTAGAAAGCTTATTATGAACCATGAATTTTAAGAATAAGATAAAATGCTCTCTATTCTACCAGTTAAAGTTAATGCGTTCATTTTCACTATAACTACTTTAGAAATGATGGCACAGTATGAAAATCATCGTCAAAATATATCTAGTCGAATTCAAATTGTGTAATAATTAGAATTTAGATAATTTCTAATTTTCACAGTAGTTAGTAATTATTTTCACAGTAATTAATAATTATTGATTAAGAGTGAAATTGAAAATTTCAAGTTGATCTGTAATATATAAAAATATAGAAATTAAACAGAGTAACACAAACTCTAAATCTGAACGAGTAAATGATCCATCTAACTGTCAGACCCTTTACCGACAAATGTACGTTTGACCCTTTACCCTATTTATCCTTCAACAACAGCATATTTTCTACATCATCAATCGAAATTATGAAAGCATTTTAAATAGGTTGTACTACAATATTCAATTTTTTTTCTTCACATTTTCTATAGATCAAAATTTAGATGAATGCATGACGCTCATCTTGAGATAAACAAAATTCATCCGAATACATTTGCTAAATATTCAAATCCATTGATTGTTAACTCCAATTTGTCTATTCCCAATTTAGTTTCAGCAATTGTGTATTGAGTCCAGTCTGAGTTACAACTAAAAATACACCGAAATAAATACGAGGTGTTCTTTTAAAAGCATTATTTAGAGACATCTCGTCTCAATCTGATAGGACTAAATTCACTGTAGAGGGACTATCTTAAACACAATGAGGAGAGTCTTAACTCTTCTCTGTTTACTATAAATTCATGGAAGTGAGAATTGTAACCCTGATCATAGTTTAAGATAGTTGATTCAGTTTCACGTGAAAAATTGAAAAATAAAACTTAATCCTGAAATTTAGTTACAAATATCCGATAAATCATGTATATAAATTTAGTTTTCCAAAACAATTCAGCACTGCACCTTTGAATGAGTATACATAGCTTCACAGTTCAGCACTGTGATAACAGATATCCAATACTTTGCAATCCAAAATTACAACTATGAATTAACAAGTGTCGTATCTACGATGATCCACAAAGGAATAAATTGTCTCTGTAAATAAGCACACTGCTCCTATCCTTGTCTGTATCAATTTACTGAGAATATATGGAGACAATTGGTAACACTGTATTTGAATGAAAGCATTCGTCTTTGAAAATAATTCGTAAGTATTGCATGTATTACTGATATAAATTTGATAATAATCATTTTACTCAAACTGAAACGTGTGAATATAGAGTCAATTCAGCTGAAAAAATTACAACTTCATCCCTGCTATATGTCAATCTATTTAAATTGATGTGAAAGTGTAGAGTAAGCTGGTGTAAATCTCATACGTCTGGCAATCCAAGTAGGGTATTTCTCTGAATGTTTATCTATTTTAGTCCTAATTTAGTAAATTGAACGCACCCATTCTATTTCAATCTGCTGCGCTTAATGGATTCAGTGGTCAGTAAAAGGTTCATTCAGTGAATTGAGTAATAGTTTGAAATGTGCATCTTAGTTTGATTGATTATAATGAAGGTTAGTTCTTAATAAATAAAATAAATATACTATTGTAAGTCAAGTTTCATTTAATAATGTAATAAGAATATAGACGACTTATATCTGATATTTTGACTTTATAAGTTTAGAATTCACTTTTATATTATATTATATTATTATTTACCTCATTGATTATTACTGTTCATGATATTTACAAAATAATTATGAAGAATTAACTTGTGAGTGAGAGAAACTTTTTCTATTGACCTCTCATAAATTTATATTTATATCATCTGAATCACTGAATGATGAGTCTTTTTAGTTAAATTCCAAAAAAATATGTAGGGGAGAACCGGGAGCATTCGAACATAGGGAGGGGAGGGTTCGATAACTCGTTTAAACATGTTCATAATTGTTGGAACTACCGCTTATTGCAACTGAATGTGTGCGACGTGTTAACCGTCAGCTATTTGAAAAATCCAGTGCGGAGATGTAGTATTCCGATCACGAGGGGTAATTTACTGTTTCATTCAATATTGATGCAATTTTTCGTGATTCAATTGGATCGTGTGTGGGCTATATGAATAGGAAACTGATTCTCAATCTCAAAATTATGAATTATAAAGATATTTTATGTTATATCTGCTGAGTTAAAAAAACAATACAAAATGAAATTTTTAAAAATGATGATGTTTTTAATTTTGAGTGTTATTTGGGATGAATCAGACACTTCTGTTAAGGTTGGTTCGGACGGTGTCCAAACCTTCCTTCTGAATTCGATTCAGTCCACCATTACAATTTATTGAAGTAATTTTTATGAAAAAGGACATTCTGAACTTGAAGTTTTTTATTTTACTTGAAATAGCGTTCGTTTATAAGATAAGTTGCAACTTTTAATATTAGTGTCTTTATTTTATAGTTTGACGATCGTATTCATGCCTTTTTCATTATAAAAGGAAAACCGATAGAGACCGTAATGAAGAAGGTGTTCAAAAAACATTTGATTAATTTCAAAAAAGTTTATCTGTCAGAAAAGATGCTGAAATTAGAGATGTAGTAAGATCTACACTCATGGACTATACTTTAAACATTCGATGAAATATTTAAGATGTAATTTACTAATTTTGATGAATTCCAAGAAAAAGGAAATAGTTATACCCAAAGCAAAAGAAATAGTTATAGCATTTGTTTTTGATATAAAGCTATGAAATATGAGAATAATTTCACAGTGATTACTCATGAGCTATCTATATTTTGTTGGAGTAAATGTTCAGTCATTACAATTAAGATAAAATTTCAAATACGATGAATCATTACTGTGAATAACAAGTCATTATGGTTTATTTCTTTTATATTAGTAGATCCGAATTCAATCCTATCGTTTAATTACCAAAATTTCCTATGTTTTAATCATTTCTATGGTGTCCGAATCTTCCTCACAGCTTGTCCGAAGTCTCCCTCTAGGAAGGAGCATTCAGACACTTGAATCTTTCTTTCTTTTTGTCTTATAACTTTCAAATGGAGGTTTAAATTGTGAAACAGTCAAAATACAAATTAAAGTAACAAGATTTATCTATATTCAAAAATCTTTAAATAATAAAATTCGAATTAGTTTACAAATTATTCCATTTTTGTTCAAATGCTCCCGGTTCTCTCCTAAACTGATTAATTATTATTTAAATCAATTCTACATCCGAACATAACACTTTAGGGGATACTTCCAGATAAAAACAGGAAATGTTATGTTTGTATGTCATGTTTTAAATTTTGTCCAAATATTTTATTTTTTGATATTCCTTTTAGATTTGATTTGAAACATAACTTTTTGTATTTGAGATTTAGATACTATTTTCATTATAACTTTTATTGAACATTTTATAAAAAATGTAGATTAATGCGTGTAAAATAATTAATGACAAACATATAAATACATTCCGTACACTTTTATTTCCTGCTAAAAGTGTAACACTCCAAAAACATATTGACCTCCATTGTAAAATAAATACTTTATTTTAAGGTTCATATTTTTATAATCACGAGATGAAATGTATTGATAATCAATGGAAAATGTAATAACAATTATTGTAAAATATATTATTATTTTCGTTTCCTCCTAACAGCTTTACTATTTCGTCAGGAAAATATGGTTAGTGTTTGGTATACAATTTATTAATGAAAAGATAGCACCTTCTTACAAAGTATAACCAGGGCCAGGGCCTCCTCGATATATGCATTCAAGAAAAAGAAAACAATGGAAATACAACAAAAGCAATACTCAATATAAATGAGAATGAGTAAGACTAGGCCCCACGAGAAAGATACTAAGAAGGCAACAAGAAGGCCCGAGAAAACACAAGGCTTCGAGGATATTCAAGCTATAATAAAAATAAAAAAATACACTGTGAGGTATAATAAGGAAATATCAAAACACATAATTTCATGGCTTACTTAATATACACGGCCTGATTTGTTTCATTTCTCTCCATGAACTAGAAGGCCAGACTATTTATTATATTTAATTATCTGGTGTATTATTTATTGAAAGCTTTAATTAGGGTATTAATTAATGCTTCAGTTAAGGTATTAAAACACATTATAATTTATGCATATTTTAATAACTATATAATTTCCAAATTAACTGAACTAAAACATAAACTAGAAATTGTTAAGGTTGATACAGTAAGTTGTACATAATTTATAAGTTGAAATAAAAAACATAAGTCATTTTTGGTTTCAACAAGCAGCTATTTATATGTCCCTTAATTATTTTGAAGGCCGCCACTGTATCTTTCACATCAGATTCTATAAATCTCTTCCTTTTGTTGTTGAATCAATTATTGGTTATTATTCTATCCACTCCAGATGAATTAACTTTTTGATGTGATTCACATAAAATTTTGGTCTTAACCAAAGTCCTCTGCGCAATGCATCTCTAAATACCTCAGAAGCAAAAGTCAGACCACAACGTGTGAAGTTACAGCAAAAAAGTTTAAGTTGCAGCTTAGTTATCTCTTGAAATAATATCCTTCCAAATCAAGGGTCCTGGAGCTCAGTACAAATAAATGCAGCAATTGCCTCTATTCCACAGACCCATCGAATCTGGATGGACATCGGAAGTGAGGATTGGAGAGGAGATTCTCAGAAGGCATGACAACCACAGGTTCCTTGGGTCACATAAAACAAAAGACTCACTTTCAGAAGACAAGTGTAGGATTTGACGGAGAATATGAGGAGTAGGAACGGGTTATTCAGCAGGGTAGCGAGAACAAGCAGTGGCTGAATGAAGGAGGATGTCATGAGAACTTACAGTGACAAAGCGAAACGTGGGAGAATACGCCAGTATGTCATGAGCTCCAAGGCTCTACAAAACTAATATGGAGATGGTTGAAAGGGCTCAACTGTATGCGGAGTAGAAGAAGAGGAATAGAGGGATGGAATAGCAAGAGAGAAGATGACAGAAAGGGTTTACACTGGAGGTTTGACTCACAAACGAGGAGAGGTGACTTACCAGAAGAGGGGCAAAGGAGGTGTTAGACCTATGTGGACGGCTTGACTTGATGGTATATACAGATGAATTATTGGAGGGGGAGTGAATTTGGGGTGAGGATGGAGATGGAATGGTGGTGAGAAGGAGAGAGGTAACGGTTGAGCAGTGGGCTGTACCAGCGGATGTCTGATGGATCAGTTTTAGTATGGATATTAACTCTAATGAGTTTGACTTTCGAAATCAACGGGAGAGTTTAACTATGTGTTAAAAAACTCATTTCTTATTTATAATCCTACATTACTGTATTTTTAACTAGTTGTTAGTATATATATTAAACTAATGTTTACCAAATTTCAAGTAAAAATATTGAACATATAAAAAAAAATACATCAGTATTTAAGACATTGGCAACTGAGAGACCACAGCTGTTATTGGGTGGATCTCCTACGTGATTTACGTGATTTATGGGGATTTACGACGATACGTAATTTTTTTAAATTTTCTAAATAAAAAATATATTTGGTATTTATGTATGAACAAAGTCAAGAAAGGCCAGTAAATTTAAGCGATAATATAATCTAAAAAAAATGTGCCTAAAAAACACACATCAAACTCATTAGGGTTAAGGCAATGAGCGAAACGATGTAATGACTGCTGGATGAGGATTTCAGTAGAGCAGCGGTAGTCACCGGCAGCAGATCCTTATTGGATGCGTTGCAGAAGGGCAATGGTGGAGCGGAGCTAAGACAGAGCAAGAGGAAGCTTTGGGAGTTGGAGGAGGGTGGTACAACTGGTGTGTGTACCGAGTCATAGTGGACTACAGGGTAATGAGCAGGTGTATGAGAATGTGAGAGGGATGAGAGAAGTATCAGGGGCAGGTCAAGATAGACAGAAGCACGAGTGGAGCAGTGATAGTCAGAAGGCAGAGAAAAAGGTGAGTTAGAGCGGGGGTACATCACGCTAATACCAGGAGGAGATACTTGGAGGGAATGAGAGACCAGAATCTGACTAGAGAATAAAAAGGTGGACCTGGTCAGATTCCGGTAAGGACATCATCCTGCTAAAAGGAAATGGAGGAGTGTTGTGCAATTGGAGGGGATGGCGCAGTGTAGGTTTTGCGGTGAGGAGGGGGGGAGGGAGCAGTTAGCATTTTTGGATGCGGTGACCACCACTTGAGGAAATATGGATTTGGGAGAAGTTTTGGGTAGCTACTGGAGGACATACCACACCAACAGAGTAACTACCACAACAACATCGATGTATTTCTACATTATCACAACGATGTACCCAGCAAGATAGTCTGATACTTCTTTTCAAGTTTAGTAGATCCTTTGACATTCAGCACTGTTCCCTTGAATTCTGTCAACAATTTCTGAACCTCTAAATCATTATGTTAATCAATCTTCACATTGTCATTAATTTCAAAGTCTTCTTGGAAAAAACTTTTTGATTTTAAGATCTTATCTGATGTATTTACATATTTTAATGGCACCAAAAATCTTCCTCCGTTTATCTGACAATACTGTCTAGTGTCCATATCTGCTCTCTAGGTCTAGGGAATCACTTAGAAATCTGGCAGTTAAAACGAAGTTAAAACCATCTGATAGAAGACATAGTAGTATCATTATCATTGCAGTGTGTGACTTATTTGACACGACAATGTATACTTCTCACTATTTTTTAATTTTCCGTCGTCCTTTTCCTTCACTCATTGTGAAAACACTCGCAGAAACTGTGGAAACAATATTGATATCCTTTTTGTTGATAAATTTAATCCTTATGTTCCGTAAACTTTCATCTTTTCACAGCCCAAAAACTGATGACTATCATGAACTGGGAAATTTGTGAAGCATCCCCGACAAGTGTACTTGTTGACAATCTTGAATATCTTATTTGGTTGTACATATATTAATTATCCATCCAATTGTTTTTTCATATCAAATAGCTTATCATAATATCAGGAATAAACAATGATTAGTTACGGATATGAAATGTTTCATCTCAAAACACTGTATTTTCAGAGAAAATAGGGTTTTTATTTGTTAACATTAGCTTATGCGATCATCTCATAGAAGGCGCTGTTTACATTATTTCCAGAACGTTCCAGAACAATCGTCATGAACGTTTATAGAATGTCTGATTATCTTACCAAATAAGTTATAAATAAATAAATTCGTGATTTATATACAATATACTAACAAATAAAGTATTTTTAGAGTTATAATTAATAATATTACTCGCAGATATACTAAAGTTTTTTGCACAACGTTTGTGAAATCACAGCAAGATGGCGTCAATGACTCAAACCAAGCTTGTGCTATTTGTCACTAGATGGCGCTTTTTCAAAATAAATTTTATTTTATTTTCTTTAATAAGTATTATTTAGATGAACAGAGTATGTAATCATACATAATTAAATATGCTGATTCCTTTAAAACACATATTAACAAATGTTTGATTTTACCCGCACCCTCCCTTTAAGACAACTGAAACGGAATCTATGATACGGAAGTCAATATATAATTCTTAATTGATACTGTATAATAAAAAATCTTGCCTTCTATTTCAAGAAGAGAAATGCAAAAAATCAGGTTTTGTATATTAAGTAAGCCATGATATTTTATAGTAAAATTCAACAGTAAAGGAAGAGTATGAACAAGTAGCTATTTGAAATTAGACTCAGGTTAGATATTGGTCAAGCTTAGCCAGAGTTTAATTTTAGTTTTGAAGATATAAACATTATAACCTACATTCAAATCATTAGGTATTGTGTTCCATAGCCTGGAGGCAGTGTCAATAAATAAATAAAGCATTGCAATAAAGCCAGTTTTGCTATAAAGCATTGCAATAAAGCCAGTGTTTGCTATAGAGCATTGCAATAAAGCCAGTGTTCGCTATAAAGCATTGCAATAAAGCCATTGATCGCTATAAAGCATTGCAATAAAGTCAGTGTTTGGTATATAATTCATGGCTGAGTTTTGGAATCTTGTCCGTGAATGTTATCTCGAGCGCGAACGAGATATATTCTTAAAACAATTCTATTTCTTGAGAATCTTTCTCTCCTTCTTTAAAATAATATTGTTCTTGAAACATTATTGTTAAGAAAGAATGTGATTCATTGTTATACAATAGTAAAATATTAAATAATTTCATTTATTAAATTATATTACTTTAAATATTCAATCAATTTGAAATATCGTAAGGAAATTTTTGGGTAAGTTTTAACCTAAATTATTTTCGCAATAGTCACAAATATTCCCCAATATTCACAAATATTTCCCAATATTCACAAATATCTCAAAATATTCATCAAATCACATGTATTTCAGTTCTGCCTATAATGGTATTTTTCCAGTTCCTTTCCATTAATTTCACGCAAAGTTTCTTCTTTGAGTATTCCTTTCTTCCTCAGAATCAGATTACATTTCAATAGAAGTTTATTCGCTCTTCCAAAGAACTGACATTAACATCAACTTTATTCTTTGAGTCCACACAAAAGTTAAAGCTTCATAACTTTATGTGGCAGTCGATCTCGAGGCTTGTATCGCCTATAGTGTCGAAATATTCGAACTGTAATTCAGGTGAATGGGATTCAGATCTGATAAACATTTGTACCTTATTCGGATGGAAAAGAAAAAATTATTGAAATAATAAACAACTCTTGAAGCTCTGTGGATAATTTTCGAAATAAATAGTAATTTTACTTAAACTAAAAACATTTATTTATTCATTGCTATCTATAATTTGTTTTAATGAAACATTTCATATTTTACAGACACAAATTATTTAAAAGAATTGAATAATAGAATCAAATTATTGATTAAAATAATGATATTTTACCCAGATACACAATTGCAACATATCCGAATGGAAAATTAGAAAAATATTATAATAACTCTTAAAACTTTGTGAGAAGTAAATTATTTTTTATTCGATTTATATAAAATTTATGCATATACACCTCGTTACCACCACAACACAGACTCAAATACACCACATTACCACTACGTCCTGTCAAAATAGATTCAATTTAGTATTGCTTGTGTTCGCCATAGAACTCTATTGGTTGACTAAATGGTCCAGTAAATAATAATTGGGGAAGGAATTCCTAAGATTAAAGATGATATTTCATCAGAGTGAGATGCACGCTGATAAATTGCTATACGAATTCTATGGAATGAAAAAAAAAATTAAGGTCAACAATTGGGTGCACACTATTAGAGTATTATTAGATTTAAATAATAGATAGATATAATACTGCTGTGACTGTAATCAAAGGTCATTACTATTATATTTTATTGCTAAATTCTAACTGTTGATTAATCATGATATTTATTGATAAAGAAATTAAAACATAATGGAATTATCTATCTGTAAAACTTTGAGGGCAATTATATAAATAAAGAAGTTTATATTCATGGTTATTACAGCAAATGTCAAAGTTATTCTCTCAAGAAAAATAGTATATTATTTGTCGCATATTTGATACTTTCGTTTTTAAATAAGAAACTTAATACAATTAACATTTTTGATGGGAAGAATATCCCACAACGAAAGGGTTGATAATATTACAGTACATCAGCAAAAGTGACTCTAAGCAACTCTCTTCGAAACTTTTCTCAAGACTCTTACACACAGAGAATGGTTTTGTAAAATTTACAAAACGTATTTTGTCGATAACATTTGGTTATGGTAATGGGAAAATTTTGTTATATTAACCATCAATTGTGTTAAATCAGCAATCTCAATATTGTTCAAAAACTTCTTCACTACAACAAAATATATATTTAAGTTACCAGTACAATTTTTGTAATGAAAGATTGTTAAGGTTACTAAAAAAGTTTTGTTCATATTAACATAAAAATTGCTAGGATAGCAATATATTATTGTTCAATGTTTTTTATTTATAACAAAATGTTTTTGTAGTAGTAACTTGTAAAATTTAGTTTAAATATAACATGATTGTTAAAAAAATACCTTAGTTTCATAAAAAAATTAATTCGCTACAATAATATTATATTTTTTTGTTTATTTATTTTTTCCTATAAACAATAATATATTGTCAGTAATAATAATTGTCTTCCATTTCTTCTTTGTTATTAAGCTACATATAAGTGTAAGTTACCACAATATGTATTCATTGTTTGTACAAAATACGTAATTCTTGAGTGCTATTTGGTATCGATATTCCCACGTATGTTCCACGCATGAAGTCCCTCGTCTGGTTTACGCGGGAGAAAGTAATATATTGAGTCTTGGTGCAAATTTTCATGGTAAAAATATTGATACATATTGCAGCAAGTTCATTTTAAAGCCTTATTTACTTATCATAAGTACGTAAGTAATGATAAACACTAGTAGGTATCTACGTAGGTATTGATTGATAATACCTAGTGAGAAATTAGGTAGGTAGGTGGAATTGATAAATATTAATAGATCGCTATTATAAAAATATTCAATTTAAATGTTCTACTGCTTTTTATTATAAGAAAGAGACGATACGAGATCAATAGAATATTAAATAATATTTATTTATAATAACTCCAAAAGGCATGCGTGTTTTCATATTGCTTATAGTTCATTCCAATCCTACTTCTACCATTTCCAGAATGGCTGAGAGGATAGCGCCACAGACTTGAGATTGCAGATCGTCTGTTCGATTCCTAGATACACTACTTCATTTCTATGTTCATTTCTTCCCATTTAATTTGTATATACAGCCAAGTTTACATATAAACTATATGCAATATAATAAAAAATAGTAATCAAAACAGCCTTATCTATTTTTTCAGTTAAAATAACAAGATGATATTGTTGCTACAAAAAATTATTTGTGTTGCTTTAAATATACGTTTTGTTGATATAACAAATAATTTTTTTGATGTAACAGTATTGTAATGTTACTATAACTAGTAAGCTCTAGTTACTGTTACCTTAAAAATACTAATGTAACTATAAACTATTTGTTTTGTATAACAAAAAAAAACTTAATTAACTAAAAAAATATATTTACTGTAACAAAATAATTCTGATGGCTCATAGCTGACTAAATTATTTTGTTAATACAACCAAAAACCTACTTTTTTGGTTGTATCAACAAAACCGTTCTCTCTGTGGAGTCTGGTTTGTAAATTAGTCTTAAGAGTGAATGGAGGATTCAGTATTTCGACATGAAAGAAAGTATTGATGTTTAGAAAATTAAATAATCACAATAATATAGGAAGTAAATGAAGTAATTGATACTAACGAATATAAATGGTACACATATCAATTGATATAAATATCTCTCTTTACATTAGTTTAGAAACTAACTGAGCTTCAATTGTCAAAGATATGTGGTAGTTGACTTGGATGTTAGAGCTGATATCAATATTAGGGTGGAGCGTTTTTTCAACTTTTCGAATTCGAATTTGAATTAGTGCAGAAAAGTTGTCGGCATACTTTGTTTGAATATATAAAGAATTTCAGATCTGACGGAAGTCATCTTCATCTGCCACCATAGCTTCGAAAAATCGAAAAATTATGAAAAACTGGTTGCCATTAAAAAAAAAATCGCTAATTCAATTTCGCATTAGTGATAAAGTTCATAAGAAAGGTATATTATAATTAGCTTTCAAATTTGAAATCATTGTTACATCATCTTCATCTGCCTCCGGAGCTTCGAAAAATCGAAAATTTGTGAAAAATTGCATGCTAATAAAAAATTTCCCAATTTTTTTATTTTCTTTTAATGATTTTGCATTAGTGATAAATTTAATTCAAAAGGTTTATTATAATTAGCTTTCAAATTTGAAATCATTGTGACTTCATCTGCATCTGCCACAGGCAGCATGAAAATATCGTTCATTGGTCATTTTTACATAAATTCAAATTGAAAATAAACTTATGAATATATTCCTTCTCACCTCAATTGGTGATAAAGTGATATAATCATTATTGTTCTGAATACTTCTTTCAAATTCCAAGCTTGCAACACATGATCTTTTTCTGCAGCTTGTACCCAAAAATGGTTTTTATAACGAATGCTCACAGATATTCAATTGACATTTGTATAGGTACATTATCAAAATACTCTGAGGACGGCACTTAGTTTATTTCAAAGTATTTTGAAACAAATCCAGATCTATCCACGTTTAGGTGGCTGTACATCGAGTTCCATCCCACCCATCCCAACCTCTAGATAATGATGAGCCAGGTTCTCCTTTTACACTGGAAAAAATATCTCTTCCCTCAAATATTGTAAATTTCTTCCTTCTATTAATTTTGCTTTTATGAATTCATCTCTGTCCATATATCTGACAACTGAAGTAGAGGTTTTAGTGACCATCTTGATGTATTGTTCCACATCTTGATTATGGTTACAAAAAGGAGTAATTGTTTGAAAAATTTCTATATCCATTAAAGCATGCTGCAACTCTTCTGTACTGATGAGTCGTGTTAATGGTGGCTCCTCCAATTGCGTATCTTGGGAATTTATCCTCAGATGATAGGCAGGTGTATCGAACTCCCATTTCTGCATTATGAATTTCTCATGAAGTTCTTGAGTCGTTTCTAGATTTCGAAATCAACGGTTTATTGATTTCTGGGGGATTCATCGCTAATCATTGAAAGAAGAAGGCTCTCCGAATGGGCCAAATACGCATTGTTCTTGATTATCCTGCCAACAATTTCTCTTAATTTTTTGGACAAGTATCTATATGATTGTATCATTCATAAAAAGAATTTTGAAATCTAGAACTGACTCGAGAGCTTCATGGGAAAGTCATATGCAGAAATTGAAGTTCAATGCATCTGACTATTGCCTGAAGGTAAATTGCCAAGATATGCAATTGGAGGAGCCACCATCAACATGTTGCATTAGTACAGAAAAGTTGCAGCGTGATTTAATGGATAGAGAAAAGATTCAAACAATTACTCATTTTTGCACCCATACTAAAGCTGTGAAACGATATATCAAAATGATCACTGAAGTATCGACCTCAGTTGTAGGAGAAAAGGCAAGAGATGGATTTATTAGAATAAAAAATTAAGGAAGGAAGTAATATCCAGTACTCGAAACGAATTAAGAATTATTCCCGTGTTAAAGTTCCCATTTTTGTTGTGTGATAAGGGGAACCTTGTTCATCATTGGTTTAGAGGTTGATATGGGTGGGGTGGAACACGATGTACAACCACCTCCACCTGGTTAGACCTGGAATTTTTTAAATATTTTGAAATAAACTAAGAGCCGTCCTCAGCGAATTTTGAAAATGTACCTATACAAATGTCAATTGGATATCTGTGAGCATTCGTTATGAAAACCAATTTTGGGCACAAGCTGCAGTAAAAGATCATGTGTTGCAAGCTGGAATTTGAGGGTAGTATTCAGAACAATAATGATTAGATCACTTTATCGCCAATAATATTGAGGTGAGAAGAATTAAATTCATAAGTATATTTTCAATTTGAATTTATGTAGAGACGACAATTGAACGATATTTCCATGCTGCTTGTGGGAGATGAAGATGAAGTCACAATGGTTTCAAATTTGAAAGCTAAGTATAAAATCCTTTTTAATTAAACTTATAACTAATGCAAGATCATTAGACGAAATTTATATTTTTGGGAAAAATTTTAATGGCATTCAATTTTTTACAAATTTTCGATTTTTCGAAGCTCTGGTGGCAGATGAAGATGATGTAACAATGATTTCAAATTTGAAAGCTAATTATAATATACCTTTCTAATGAACTTTATCACTAATGCGAAATTGATGGACGAAGAATTTTTTTTTGGAAATTCTATAATGGCCACCAGTTTTTTCATAATTTTTCTAAGCTATGGTGGCAGATGAAGATGACATCCGAAAGGTCTGGAATATTTTATACATTCAAACTAAGTATGCCAACAACTTTTACGCGCTAATGCAAATTCTAATTCGAAAAAATTGAAAACTCTCTCCACCCTAATCAATTTCAGTACTCCTAACATATATTTAAACATTGATTTTTTTAACAATTAAAATTGCAATAAAAAGTCATTCATGCGAATAATTCAGGAAAATAGAAATCTCTGTTTACTAAAATAATGATAATTTACAATGAAAATAAACTACAAGGACAAGTTACAAAGACAAAAGTTTTTCATTTTAATTACTAAGAAATACGAGGCAGTTGGTATTTTATGGGAGTTGTTTGAACTGCAATGATTTATTTTGGAAATAAAGTAGTAATAATAAAGCAAATATGGTTTTAATATATGATAATTGCTTATATTATTTGTGATGTTTGATAAGATACATGCATTATAAATATATTTCTCATGTTTAATTCAGTTAATATTCAATGGACTTCATTCCTTAAATGTTTTTTTTCAATTAAAATGTTCTTTATTGTCGCCATTGCATTTCATTTCATTATCAGTTAAAAATACATTATTTTTTAGTCTACAGACAGGGGGAAATTAATTAATCAAAAATCACTCCTTTTTTTACTATCTTTAATTGACTTAGTGATAAAAATGAGAAGAATATAAGATCTTCATTACATTCAGAGGAGCGAGTCACTTCATTTTATCGTGAATATTAATGTGCAATAATATTATTATTAAATGACTTATGGAAATGTTTATGATAAAATAGTATCAATATTAAAAAAATCTGAAAACTTTATTTATATCGATCTACAATGTATAGATATTTTGTGAATGTTCTATAATGAATTGTTAAAATAAAAATATATCTGATGTGGTGAACGGTATATTCCATCGCGGTAAGTTCCCCACCACTTTATAGGTTTGTGTTGGTTATTCATTAATACTAATCTCTTATTAATATTTTGAATAATACTAATTAACTTGAATAATACTAATCAAATTAAACCTGTTGTTGGAAAATCAAAAGCCGTTCATTTTTCACTACACATGTGATAGAACAGCAGAAGAAAGGTTGTGTGTATGCACTTCATCAATTTAATCTATCCTGAAGATGTTTTTATGGTCAATGGAAGAGAATGAGGTTGGCGTCCCTTGGGTTTCAAACTGTCGTAATTTGGATTGTGTTTTTTCGTTTTCCATGTTTATCCTTCTTTAACCGCTGGCTGCTTCCAGTTTTATAGGATACCACTAGATATATATGCTCTTCAACTATGCGATCTTGGATTTTATGTTAGGTAGACTCGTATAGTGGCCGACATTTTTCTTCATTTGTCTCTGATAGGTGGTAGGTGGCATGGATCATGAAGCCGATTATTACCTTTCTGTCAGCTCTTTCCAGTCACTTGCATTTAATTTCCTTATATCGTCAGCTATAATGCTTTTTGTTCAGAAACAGATGTTAAACCTCTAATTATAATAATGATATGATCTTCAACTACGTGGTCACAGATATTCGTAGGCTTTATTACAATCACCTCCTTACCCAGTTAAAATTCGGTGCAGTATAGCGGACGTTTTACTGTAGTTTATGGCAGTCTCAGCATTTCTAAGCAGCGCTCAGCAGATAATCTCTGCTTTCTACAAATGCTTACCGCGACCTACGGAGGCCACGGCAGTATAAGAACGAGATAATCTGTGGAGGTTTGACGCGTTATTATCTGCCGAAAACTCTGGAGAACAGAGCATAGAAAATCTTCAGAGTTTATAGTCGATAATATTGGCTAAAATCTCCAGAGATTGAAGCACCACATATTGCTCATGAATCATAATCCAACAAATTAATTTGAACAAAAATACTACTTCTTTATCGATAGTGTAGCTAATAATAGGTAATAATAGCTATAGTTAATTAATTGGTGGATAGCCCTAATATAAAATAAACATTAATCACTATTGTTCTTGGTACTCAGCTATGGTTTGGCTCATTCAGTTTTATATTAAATCTATTGTTACCTAATATTTATTTAACCACGGATATCATTGAGTAATTTGTATGCGTTTTTATATTTCTCATTTGTCAGAGTGAACCACTAAATTTTTTTAAAGTAACACTTATAGAAGCTCAAAGCAATAGTGAAGTCTGACGATGTTGATATCAGGCTTTATCAGAATACAGTTTTTCTGTATCTTCTCACTGAATGAACTGACACAGCTCTCATCAGACTCACACATCGATCATGTAGGTTCTAATAGTACTTCCATGCGTACATATGACTGAGAATCGTAGTTACAGGAGACATTCTTAAATAATTTCCATGAATATCAAAGTGCTGATGCTTGATTATAGATAAAATGATTTATAAAGATAAATTATAAGCATACTAAACTACCATTGCATATAATGTTTTCAATTTATAAGATATTAGGTAATTATTTACCCTGATGTAGGTTATTATATGTCGAATTAAACTTTTGGCATGTGAGAATATATAAAATATATCATAGGTATATGGAATATATAATGACATTCTTATAAACAAGCTGACATTGGCCTTAGTTTAATAAGTTTACTCCAATATGTATGTATATATTGTATATAATGCATATAATATACTGCATATATATAGTTAGTACAGAAAATTAATTTGGTTCATCTAACAACGATTCAATATTATAAGTGAAATAATTGCAATAACTAACCAGTTGAAATTATATACTAATATTATTATAACATTAATCATGTATTTGTTCTTCATCCGCGCCATTTAAATAGGTATATTGGAATACAAGAATACCAAATAACACGAAATCATTATTGAAAAAATCGGTCATTCTTAATAATTATAGTAAAGATAAAATCATTTCCATGCTGAAAATATTAAAAACAGGGTTGCAAAACGAAATATATAGAACAATTATTTTGTACGGTCTAAAGAAAAATATCGGATTTTTTTATTGAGAACCATTGAACCTGCCGTTTTTTGAATAGTTTCTGGTTTAAAATAAGGTTCTGTGGTGAATTAATGTTTTAAGTTATTAATTTATTGGTGAAAGTGGAATTGTGTATCTATCATGTGTATAGTATTTAAGAGTTCAGTGGTTATTGTATCCTATTGAAAAAAAAAAATAGCTATGCTAGGCTATATATTATATAATATAGCCTATAGCTAATTTGTACTTTTTTGGGTTTTGAAATTCACTACCTACGGTCCTACCTAACTAGGTGCCTACTAGGCTACTCATGACACCAGTTATCTATCTGACAATAAATGATTTTTCACCTAGCTATGTATAATTTACTAGCACATAGGTATCAGGAAATGCACTGTAACTTGTACTCTAAGTAGCCTATGTCGAAGTTACTCCCACTGTGACATATCTATGTACTAGCTACCCACAGCCAACAGGCGACTCAAGTTATTAGTTATAGAGTACTACCGATGTCAGTTAAGCAAATTAGTTGGCTTCTATTTTAAATGGTCCACTCGTCCACACATTCTGATAGCTATATACCTTAGCCATGTTTCAAAGTGTGCACTGTGATTAAAGTGCTAGTATAGCCTATATTGATACGTATCTAAAAGATGAGCGGCGCACCAGATCACGGCGCACCCACCATACGTTCTATTAGATAGATCATAGGTAGATTGAAAGATGATTTATGATAGGTATATACCTATATGTAGAAATGTAGTGAATTTGATATTTGTTGTTTCAAATTTATGACTGATGGCCAGTCTGTATTTAGTGGTAAATTTTTTTCCCTTTCAAAATAATATTCAGGCAAAGTCGTTGGACTTTCAACTACCTATTTATTCATGTTACCATTAATTTTTGGTGGATAAATTGGGAAAATGTTGGTGGATCAGTCAAATTACTGGAAATTAATGGTGGATTTTTTCAGCTTTTTGAAAAAGTCAGTGGGATTTTTTGCACCAAATACAGACTGGACTGATGGTACCTGAATGATGTGAATCCACAACCAGTCTGTATTTGGTTTACAGAACTCCAATTACTTTTCCAAAAAGCTGAAAGAAAAATCAGAAAAATACATACCTACCTACCTATTTCATGATAGATACTAAGATAGCTATTCGAATGAGCCACCAACATTTTTTTTAATTTACCTAGCCACCAAAAAAAAAAAAATAATGGTAAGTTGGTAACATTATAGTTATACTAACATAGGAATATCTAAATAGCTAAAATCCACAGACTTTACTAGTATAATATTATTTTCGAAGGGGAAAAATTCCACTGACAAGTGGATGGAATTTACCATGAAATACAGTCTGGGCATTATACCAGTCTGTATTTGGGGCACAAAATTCCACTTGACTTTTTAAAAGTTGAAAAAATCCACTAGACTATAAATTTCTATTAATTTGGCTGATCCAGCAACTTTTTTCTAACTTATCCACCAAAAATTAATGGTAACATAGGATTATTGGAATAAATGGCTATAAAAATCCAACGACTTTGCCAGAATATTATTTTCAAAGGGCAAAAAATTCCACCGACATGTCGGTGAAAATTACCACAAAATACAGACTGGGTCATTAATTGAGTCAGAGAGATAGATATTCGCAGTCGCTAGAGTCTTGGCTGACTACTAGGTATATTGAATTTTCTTCAATAGTTTTGAATTCATTCCTACCTATGATCTATCCAGAATGCAGGAACTGGTAAAGTGTTCTCCAAGATATCCTACATTTTGACTTCTGTTCTCAGTAAAATACATGTAAATGTAGGAGGAAATTATTGATTGTTTGCACAGAAAATGTTAAAATGTTGTATATTCTGCAGACTGGCTAGTACCTATACAAGCTATATCTATTTACCTGAATTTTACTTCGATTATTAAAAGAGATCTCTGTATTATTGTATACAAAATAAGCCAGTTAATCTGTTGATGCCAATTAATTGACCCTCAGCCTTACATAATAAGTTACATTTGTAAAGGTCAAAACTCAGATATGTCTAATTGGCTTAATGCTAGTCTACAGAATATGGGACATTTTTAACATTTTCTGTAATAACAGTCTGAACAGTCCTTAGTTTTCTCCTATATTTGCATTAATTTGACTGAGAACAGAAGCCAAAACAGAAGATTTTTTGGAGAACAGTTTACCAGTTCCTACAGTCTGGGCTTAATGTTTTGATTTAATTTAATTTCTATGTTCCCATGTTAATTTGGCCTAAAATTTTAAGAAATGAACCAAAATTGACATGTCTCAGAGTCTTTAAATTTTGGCTTGAAATTGGCTAACAATCTGCCAGTCTCTTGAACATGGCATGATGATTATTCAGATTATATAAGATGCATCTTTACAGTTTCAATATATTTAGGTACCTATTCTCATGTAAATTTTGGCACTAGCTATATTTAGACAGTCAACATAGTTTTAAAATTTAGATAAATGGTGCAGTAAAATTAGGTTACTTTCACTAGAAACATTTCTTTAACTGACGGAGGTCGCTTTTCTTTGACGGAGGTCGCTTTTCTTTGACGGAGGTCGCTTTTCTTTGACGGAGGTCGCTTTTCTTTGACGGAGGTCGCTTTTCTTTGACGGAGGTCGCTTTTCTTTGACGGAGGTCGCTTTTCTTTGACGGAGGTCGCTTTTCTTTGATGGAGGTCGCTTTTCGAGATCGCTTTTCTTTGATGGAGGTCGCTTTTCGAGGTCGCTTTTCTGTGACGGAGGTCGCTTTTCTGTGACGGAGGTCGCTTTTCTGTGACGGAGGTCGCTTTTCTGTGACGGAGGTCGCTTTTCTGTGACGGAGGTCGCTTTTCTGTGACGGAGGTCGCTTTTCTGTGACGGAGGTCGCTTTTCTGTGACGGAGGTCGCTTTTCTGTGACGGAGGTCGCTTTTCTGTGACGGAGGTCGCTTTTCTGTGACGGAGGTCGCTTTTCTGTGACGGAGGTTGCTTTTCTGTGACGGAGGTTGCTTTTCTTTGACGGAGGTTGCTTTTCTTTGACGGAGGTCGCTTTTCTTTGACGGAGGTCGCTTTTCTTTGACGGAGGTCGCTTTTCTTTGACGGAGGTTGCTTTTCTTTGACGGAGGTTGCTTTTCTTTGACGGAGGTTGCTTTTCTTTGACGGAGGTTGCTTTTCTTTGACGGAGGTTGCTTTTCTTTGACGGAGGTTGCTTTTCTTTGACGGAGGTTGCTTTTCTTTGATGGAGGTCGCTTTTCTTTGACGGAGGTCTCTTTTCTTTGACGGAGGTCTCTTTTCTTTGACGGAGGTCGCTTTTCTTTGACGGAGGTCGCTTTTCTTTGACGGAGGTCGCTTTTCTTTGACGGAGGTCTCTTTTCTTTGACGGAGGTCGCTTTTCTTTGACGGAGGTCGCTTTTATGTGACGGAGGTCGCTTTTCTGTGACGGAGGTCGCTTTTCTGTGACGGAGGTCGCTTTTCTGTGAAGGAGGTCGCTTTTCTGTGAAGGAGGTCGCTTCTCTGTGAAGGAGGTCGCTTATCTGTGAAGGAGGTCGCTTATCTGTGAAGGAGGTCGCTTATCTGTGACCGAGGTCGCTTATCTGTGACCGAGGTCGCTTTTCTTTGTCGGAGGTCACTTTTCTTCCATGTTACAAGCCAGTCTGCAAAACATGCACAATCAGTCTTCAAATATTCAATTTTTGGAGCAATTCTTTCCAAAAGATTTTTAAATTTCTCTCTAAAATGGCCAGAAATCTCAAAACCCAATAATTACATGTAAACATAGGAATTGATTAAGAAATTGTCGCCAGATAATTCTGGACACTAATTTCAAGGCCATAATAGTCACCGGATAAATTTCACAACTTCATGCATCTTTTGTAGACTGGGTTACAGAGTATGTCAGTTAAAGCCAATTAATTAGCTTAAATTTCAAGAGGTCAAAATTCAGATATGTCTAATTGGCTTAAAATTTTGAATTAATTCCTATGTTCCCATGGACGCAGGAGGTGACTATTTTTTGACGCAGGAGGTGACTATTTTTTGACGCAGGAGGTGACTATTTTTTGACACAGGAGGTGACTATTTTTTGACACAGGAGGTGACTTTCTTTTGATGCAGGAGGTGACTTTCTTTTGATGCAGGAGGTGACTTTCTTTTGACGCAGGAGGTGACTTTCTTTTGACGCAGGAGGTGACTTTCTTTTGACGCAGGAGGTGACTTTCTTTTGACGCAGGAGGTGACTTTCTTTTGACGCAGGAGGTGACTGTCTTTTGACGCAGGAGGTGACTTTCTTTTGACGCAGGAGGTGACTTTCTTTTGACGCAGGAGGTGACTTTCTTTTGACGCAGGAGGTGACTTTCTTTTGACGCAGGAGGTGACTTTCTTTTGACGCAGGAGGTGACTTTCTTTTGACGCAGGAGGTGACTATTTTCTGACGCAAGGTACACACGACACTTTTTTTTCACACCTGTTACACCCCTATTTAATTATCTCGTCTATTCTTCTATTAGCAACATGTGTAGAATTTTAAGTGCACTCTCCTGTTACAACTTAAACTAATGCATTGAGTAGAAAAATAGTGCTTAAGTCATAGTTCAGAGATGGTTCCGTTATTTGATCATGATGGCCATACTTAAAAAGATGATGCTGGGTGGTTATTATATACTATATTATTCAGAGTCAAAATCCTTGCTCATTCACCAGTGTCATTGTTTTGAGTCCTTTGACCAATGAGATATTTTACAAAGTATCTCAAATGGTCAGATAATCCAAGAAACTTTGATAGATATTTGAATTTAAAGCATATATTTCCCATATTGTCATGCTAAAACTCAATAATGTTTAGGACATTAAATAGAAATTTGCATAGTATGGAAGTGGCTAATATCACTCCTATTTATTTAGATAACTATCAATTATCTACCTATGTTCTTGTGTTAATTTTCATATTTATACAGTGTGATCATTATTAAAAAATTATACATAGCTAACTCAAATTGTGAGTTTGTTTATGATAATCTGTATTCCTCCCTCTGGATATTGTTGCTAACTAGCCTTTTTTTATATATGTTCATGAATTTGTTTGTTATATATGTCAAAACTTTTGTTTTTCTTTTCAGGATTATTATAATTATTCAACACATTCCAAAAGGAAACTAGTTTAAGAAATTTTGTATGTATCAAACAATCAAGGATATTCAGTTCAAACTTTAATATGTCTTTAGATGATGAAGAGGACATGATGCTATTCAATATGATGTATAAGGTAAGTTCAGCTCTCTTTTCAATCTTAAATAAAATAATTGACACAATGGAATTTACTAGAGATGCACCGATACCATATTGTTAAATGACACCAGTACCAAGTCCAATAACAGTTTTTTTAAAGTATGATATTCACAAGTGTTACTTGCTCAGTGTAATAGCTATAAATTTCATTTGTTATATTATTTTTGTTATTGCAATTAGCTAAAGTGTACCTAGTTTTGAACTACAGTGTACCTAGTTTTGAACTACAGTGTACCAAGTTTTGAACTACAGTGTACCTAGTTTTGAACTACAGTGTACCTAGTTTTGAACTACAGTGTACCTAGTTTTGAACTACAGTGTACCTAGTTTTGAACTACAGTGTACCTAGTTTTGAACTACAGTGTGCCTAGTTTTGAACTACAGTGTGCCTAGTTTTGAACTACAGTGTGCCTAGTTTTGAACTACAGTGTGCCTAGTTTTGAACTACAGTGTGCCTAGTTTTGAACTACAGTGTGCCTAGTTTTGAACTACAGTGTGCCTAGTTTTGAACTACAGTGTGCCTAGTTTTGAACTACAGTGTGCCTAGTTTTGAACTACAGTGTGCCTAGTTTTGAACTACAGTGTGCCTAGTTTTGAACTACAGTGTGCCTAGTTTTGAACTACAGTGTGCCTAGTTTTGAACTACAGTGTGCCTAGTTTTGAAATACAGTGTGCCTAGTTAGTTTCGAAGTATGTATTTTTATTCATCTGTTGACTAATTACAGCAATATCAGCTATCTAGTTGAACATAAATTTAGTATTATAAGCACGAAATGTAATTATTCAGTGAATTGTTTATAATGTTCGTTTCAATTTTCAGAAACACTGTCCGGACCCGATTTCAAACCAGTTCATAAAACCATTGGAATATCCCTATAGAATGCTGGCGATTGGGATGGACATAGAGGAAGGGGCATACGCTCCCACACCTAAGCACGGTCATGAGCCCCCCAGGTCACGAGCCCCCCCCCCCCCAGGTCACGAGCCCCCCCCCCCTCCCTGTTGTTTAATCCTTATTTACATAGTTAAACAAATGAAGAACTATGTACTTAGATGGAAATAACTGAGAGTTGCTAATGTAGTTTCACTAGTTTGTTGAGTGAGTGATTAATGACCTGGCAGGGGGGTCAGGGGGATTAAATAATATAGGTAAATAAATAAGGATTAAAGAACAGATGGCTCGTAATCGGGGGGGGGGGGGGTGCTTATGACCTACACCCCCGAGGAACGCGTTATCAAAGTTGGCGACCTAATCTCTTACTCTTCTTTCCAATTTATATTTGTAAGTATGGTTACATTTTTTATTTTTAGTAACAAGTGATACTCATTTTACAAACTTTGACAATCAGTTAGAGAGGAAAAATATATAAGTAAGATTTACAATGTATAGCTTTAGTTTGCTTACCAATAAATGAATTTAAAGCTATCTACTTCACTCTTATAACCTTACCACTACTCTTTACAGTCTATTATATCGTAAATGGAAAAGGAGATGGTGTCCCTTCAGCCCTGAACTGTTGTAGCTATTTTGGAATGTATTATTTTACCATGTTTATTTCTATTAACGCTACTTGCAGTTTTGGAGAATAGCACAAAGTTATATTCATCAACTGCGAGGTCTTAAATTTTTGTATTAGGAAGTCTACATTTCCCATCATCTCCTTCTTCCATCCACCATCGCCACAGGTGCTTGTGACTCTTTTCGTCACAATCCTTGGTAAGTGACAGCATTCACGGAGAAGCTTTTTTTTCATTCATTAGTATTGTCACTGACGGGTGTCAGGTGACATTGTTTATAGAGCCACTTTTCTTTCTGACTGATTCTTCCAGTCCCTTTTATTTAATTTCCTTTTGATGTAGCTAAACGATATGGCCTTTTTTCTGAAAAAGACATTTAACCCCTACTAAATAAATTTTTCCCTAACTTGAAACGTCAATCACATTAATTCAAATAGCTATTTAGACATCATGATCATTTTTTACCCTCATGGTAGATATTGACTGGAATATTGCTGCCGAATACCGTCACATTCATAATATGAAGTATATATGCGTTGAACGCGTCATATTTTATAGTATGAATATGTGCGTTCATATTCAGCGCAGTATTGGCGCAGTCAATATCTGCCATGAGGGTATTTTTTCTATAGTGTTTCACGCGTGGCCACGGACGCTACGCGGTCGCGCATTAGTAGTTAGGACGCGCGTGTCTGCAGTTTAGGGTAGCGCCCCAGTGTAGTTCAGTGCAGTGGGGGGACGTAGAATGAGGTCCCCAAAAGCGGACAAAAATGCTCTGTCGCGGCCCTATCGCGGCCTTCTGCCTGCCATGATGCCAGCCCTGCGCGCCCCACCCGCTGCCCCTATCCTGCACCGAATTTTAACTGGGTATTTTCCGCTTTCATCCATGAGCTCTGCAATCAGTGCTTGTGTCCTTTGTAGTCAAATTCCCTGGTATGTGACTGCATTCACTGAGTAGCTATTCTGCCTATATGAGCTCTATGTGGCAGGTTATTTTACTCATGGAGTCGATATATCTTCTGACTTCTTATCTAATCATTTTTAATAAATTTCTTTTTGACGTCTGCAATATGGCTTTTGGCTCCGAAATTGACGTTTAACATACCACGAAAGTAAATTAATTGTTCATTGGGGTGGAATTTACCGGTGTGCAATATGTTTAAAACGATCTGATATGTATGTTATACCATCTGAGAAAATTAAAGAGTTATTGCATGTTGGTAATTTAACAACTGCATTCCCTAACTCTGTGTAATTCTTTGAAATACAAACGGCGGAGTTAAAAGTATAATCCTTTTTAGTCTACTTATTTAGAATAGTTAATAGGATATTATAAGTAAGAAATTCGATTATAAGAGAGTAATTTCAGAGATTAATTTGAAGTCTGTTATTGGAATTATACATTATATTTGTGTAAATTTCAGCGAATATTTTTATTTAATATCTTTTACTATTCTATATTCTTACGTTATAATTTCCTATCAATATTATATATTTCTCCTAATAACAGGTGAAGCTGGTACAACGAACGATATTTAAACGAACTCTCCTAACTTAGGACAAAAAAATATCCGTTCTACAGGACATGCCGCTCCTACAACGAGCTCTTTAAATTATATTGTTAAACAAATATTTTATTCGTCTACAACTGTTTTAAATTTTAAGTAATTTGATTTCGTTACCCTTATCTTTACATTCTCTTGTGGTGTATCCGGGACTCGAACTGACGATCTGCAACCTCCAGTTTGCGGCTCTATCCTTTCAGCCATCCTGGACATGGTAGAAGTAGGATTGGAATGAACTATAAGAAATATGAGAACATGAACACATTTTAAAGTTATTATAAATGAAGATTATTTAATGTTCTTTTGATTTTGTATCTTTTGTTTCTTATTATAAGAAGCAATAGAGCATTTCAATTGAATATTTTTATTATAGATATCTATTAATATTTATCAATTTCCACTTAACTACCTAGTTTCTTACTAGTGTTTATCGATAACTACATAGATACCTACTAGTTTTTATCATTACTTACGTATAGTTATGATACATAAATAAGGTTTTATAATGATCTTGCTGCAATATGTATTAATACATATTTTTACCATTAAGATTTGCACCACGACTCGATATATTACTTTTTACCGTGTATTTCTTCCTGCGTAAAACAGACGAGGGACTTCACTCGTGGGACAGGCATGGGAATATCGATACAAAATAGCACTCAAGAAACACTAATAAATTTATATATTTTGATTCTGTACGAACAAAGAATACATATTGTGGTAATTTAAAATAGAAAATAATTGTATTATTGTTATTGTTAAAAATATATCAACAAAAATATAGTATTATTGTAGCAAAATTATTATTTATAAAGACAAAAGTATTTTGTTTGCCAATATGTTAAGTTTTTAAATAAATATTCCAGTTAGTACTACAATATCATCTTGTTGAAATTATAAAAAATTGAACTATATTATATTGCTATCATAGCAATATTCAAGTTAATATGAACAAAACTGAAGAAATCTTTGAACAATATTTTATTGCTGATTTAACTGAATAATTGTTGGTTAATATATCAAAATTCTCCCATTATCATAACCAAATGTTATCGACAAAATACGTTCTGTAAATTTAACAAAACCATTCTCTGTGTGTACAAAGTTTGAATGCCTAACTGAACTAATTATGTGACATTTCAGCGGACGGTGATCGGTATAACAACTTTTTTTTCATTTAGTTACATATTCTGTCGTTGTACGAGCTGTAATTGTATTCCCATTAGGAACCGAAGTCTTTATTCTTGACATCCATTTTGTGTTAATATTGTCAATGACTTGCAGTTTCTCTTTGCTAAAAGTTACCAACTAATTTGTCTCAAGACTGAATTATTTGCTTAGAGAAAGTTCATGTTCATTAAGCAGATGTAGTTAATAGTGTTTAGGGCATTTGTTGTCTTTAGGAACTATGAAACTTATTAATTTATTACCAACCTAAAGTAAAATAATATGTATGAAAATATTTCCAAATTTGAATATCTTAACGTTTTGTATAAATTAAATATTTCCAAAAATAAAAACTACAGTTAAAATAAAATTAATGAAACTTTTTATTATCTTGAACATTCATTATATTATACAAACTGCAATTATTATTTTAGCTAATGATTTGCTTTATATTTCTTATCAGCTAACAGACCCATTAAATATCTTAGGTCGAAGTAAATTGGATTAACACGTTGCGTGCGAGAGTCAAAACTAGGTTTCCACTACATTGCGGGAGTTTAAAAGTTCCGCCATATATGTACAAGTCACGCAATTGAGCTGACATTTTGTCTGGTTCATATTCATAGTTAGTACTACCAATTACAGAAATAGAATAGCGTGTCCACCGGTGGGCAATTCGCAATGTAAAGCTCCTTGCTTTATTGCACTGCGGAGTGCCCACCCGCGGTCACTGCTTGACATCAAAAAACGGCATTTTTTTCAAAAATTGAAGATTGTAGATAAATATTTATTGTTTCTCGGTAATGAAATTTAAATATAATCATATAAATATTAATATATGTTGGCTGTTAAATTTCATGATCTATTACTCGCATTCTTGTAAGGACGCGTCTTACTTACCATTTCATTTTTTTATGGTTTATAAAGAAATTTTGATAATCCCAATGAATTATAATTTTCATGTGATATTCTGAATGATACTAGTTAAGAATAATGCACTTATAAAAGTGTCACGAAATATGTTAAATGAATTCACGAAATGAGTGAGCCAAAAAGTTACAAACTCTGATCAGAAAGCTATGACCTGCCTGGCATGGGCATTGGGAACCCATACTATTATATGCCGTGTTTCAATTTGGGGCATATACTATTAATTAATTGATTCCAAATTCTAACAATTAAACGAAAGTTATTCGTTGAAAGAATTCGTTTGATTTATATATGTTAGCTGCATATATAAATGAAAGGTTTTACAGACATGAAATTATATTTCTCGTATTTTTCGCTTTATATTTATGGTCTATTAAATGTTTAAAAAATGATCAGTTGCTTAGAGAATTGATCTCCTATAATAATGCAATTAGAAGTATAGTTTTATTGTTTAAATCCAAAAAAATATTTTAATTCTCTCAATTTTCATGCAAATTATTAGAGGTAGTGCCACATTTATTGAGTTGCCAAATTTCCTGATTAATGATCATGATTACTTTCATTCACGTGCAAACTCAATACATATAAAAAAATAAAAAGTAAAAAATATGAAATTTTCCCGTTTATATAATTTTTTTTGAAGATAATCTAATTTTTTTAATGACCCACCGGTGGGTCACCCGCACTGTACTAGAAGCGGCAGTGACCCACCGGTGGGTCACACCGCACACAACGTGTTCAAAGTGACAAATTAAAGTGTCCTCATACTTTCGTTGGAATTAATATCAGAACTGTAATGTGTTGCAGGAACAATTATTCTGTGTCTCTTGCTCTCATCTGATTTGATTTTAGAGGAGAAAACTTATGTTTGCATAAAATGGAAGGGAAAGTAATTGTGTGGCCATAGAATATAATGTGGGTCCCACCCTCCCATTCTGTATTGATGAAAGAAATGGAATAGAAAAAAATATTTATTTATGTGTTTATGTAAATACTTATAATACTGACTATTTGTTTATTTCGAAATACTTTTACCAACTAATAAATATGACGTTTTCTTGCTTTTCTGTGTTACTGTTTTTCTTCTGCTTTGCATTCAAAGTAACAATTAGCAGCTTAGAAATCTCTCTCTGAACTCAGAGAAATCAAAACAAATAAAACCAAAGGAAGGGGTTAATAAATGTAGATAGTCATCACTAGGAGCTTTGCATGCATTGTTCTATTAAACAAAAGCCTTTGTCTTACAATGCTGGTGAAGAAAATACTAATTTATATGACTGAGTTTAATGTTCACAACTTTTGGATGTACTTACGATGAATTTAGAGGAAAAAATATGGAGAACAAAGAAAGAAAAATATTTATTGTCAGGAAGATATAAGATTAGTTAGGAAGAAATGATAAATGGTTATTTATTAAGATGAAAGTAATTATGATCAAATGGTTATCAATGTGTCTACCACCATGTTATATGGTGGTAGACAATCATTAAAGGAATTAAAAATGTAATTAAAGACCTATTTAAATCAGTCAGTGTTTCGTGTAACTCTTAAAATGAGCATATAGATCCATAATACCAAATATATTTTTGTATTTTAGAGTTTAAAAATATTTACATATCGGCGTAAATCAGTGCAAATCTCGTAAATTAGGAAATTAATTGTACTGTGGTGACGTGTGGCAACGTAGAAATACAGTTTTGTTAAGCTCAAAGCACACATCATGGCACGGTTTCTTGGAGTACACTCACATGAGCGAGCTGTGATTGGTCACACTCCACCCAATCACAGCTCAGCTCTCTCAGTTGCCAATGTCATAATTACCTATGTATTTATTTCTCATTATATGTTCAATATTTTTACCTGAAATTTTGTTCACATTAGTTTAGTTTATATACTAACAATTTGTAAAAGATACAGTACCCTAGGTACATAAATAAGACATGTCTTTTTTAAAAACTTGTCAAAGCATCCCGTACATTGAGATAGTCGAACTCATTCGGGGTAACATGCCCGTAACATTGCAATATACTTCTCTCAATCACTCCATCCCGCAGTGGAGTTAAGATTAATATGTTTCTAATTACAGTCATCCTTACCTCATCTCTTAACTCCTCGGATCAATCTCAACACCCGCATCTCTGCTGCTTATACCGGGTGGGCCAAAAGTCACTTTACCATTTTAAAACATAATTACGCACAAACTATAAAAGATGAAGTTCATTAGTAAACTGTAAATGAAAGCAGAATATTTAAAGTTTTTTGCATAAAAAATTCCTTTAATTATCTTCTTTCATTAATTAGCACATATGAACTCTAGCTGTCCTGTGTGTTTTTCATCGCTCTTCTCATTATATCTGGTGATAAGTTTATAATTTCTTAGAAATATTCCGTTTTAGTTCATCAAGCGTGTTTGGATTATTTACGAATACCTTTTCAATTAAATATTCCTAAAGGAAAAATTCTAGAGGATTTATATGCAGTTATCGAGGTGGAAAAGAAAAGTTGACAAAGCGTAATTTTTTTCGGCCTGGATAATGGATATATATATTGCTTTTTAAAAGTTTCCTGGTATCATGGAATTTTGTAAGGATATAATTTTAGATCCTGTTTTATTATGCAGTGGAGTGACGTGCAAGACACTCTCAATTGATTACTACTCTTTCTCGTTTATGTTGAGTAATCTTCTGTAACACTAAGATCCACACGCTGATTAACTTCTTCTGTGCAAGATGACTTCGGTCTTTCAGTTCGATCTTTGTCAGCACATGCTCCCGTTCTTCTGAATTTTTCTACCAAGGCAAGAATGCAGGTCTTAGATCAACTCAAGATAAAATTTTTCATAAAACATCTCCCTACTCCAACTACTGATCATTTTTTTCTGATAATAATAGTCAACAATTGTTTGGTTTCTTTTTCTATATTGAATTTAGCCATTTCAGAAGTTTGCGATTTTGCA
This sequence comes from Caprella mutica, assembly GCA_947561585.1. Taxonomy (NCBI): domain Eukaryota; kingdom Metazoa; phylum Arthropoda; class Malacostraca; order Amphipoda; family Caprellidae; genus Caprella; species Caprella mutica. The sequence continues at coordinate 88,851 of CANNZV010000389.1, read as the reverse complement.
CATAAAAAAGTAGATTTGAAATAGCTTAAATCTGAAAGTCACATATTGATTTTGTTTAATATCTACTAAAACTTTCATTTGCCATTTACTAAAGATTTGTATATCTTTTAGTTTGTGCGTAATAAAATTTCAAAATAGTAAAGTGACTTTTGGCCCACCCGATATAACTTTGACTGGTTTTTGGGTGACAGGAATTTTGCACTGCAGATATTTGTCAGTGTGGAAATTCTAGGTTTGAATAGGTAAATTGCAGATTGAAAGTTTAAACTGAGAGATGCAATCTACATAATAATAATTATTGTTTTACTTGATCGACGCTAAATACCCACAAAATTGAAAATAAAATGAATTAGAATTTACTTAATTAAAATTATTAATGAGTTATTATATTTCCAGACAGTATTTTTGAACTCACTTACCATCGTGAGTGAAAAAATATAGATATATAACCTAACTAAAACTAATTCCACATTTTGATTATAAGAGTAAACTATATAATAAATATAATTTAACAGTTATTTTAAAAGGTATTCATGATAATTGCAGGTATCATTGATCCCAATAATTAATATAATAACTTATCTTAACTAGATATAATAGAAGGTAAGAGTCTATTGATGGTTCTGCAAATAACTTTTTGTTAAATGACATTGAAAATTAGGATGAAGATTCAATTATTGTAATCAGTTGGTTCTCAAGTTTGCTGTTTTAAGAGAGCTATTGTTTTATCACTTATACAATGGTGTCGATAATAAAAAGTTCAAGTGGGAAAAATGTCACTATTGGTGAACTACAGTATGTGTAAATTGAAAGTGGAGCTAATAAAAGTTGTTTAGTAATATTGGTAATGTTCGAAGAGGAAAAAACAAATGAACATCTCTCAGGCTGAAAACTATGAAATCATTAAAGACATTAATGAACACATTAATAGATTGTAACGAAGTACTGTACAGTGTACAGTTAAAGAAAGGGTGAATTAGAAACAACACATTAAAATAAGATTTTATAGTATTTTAAAAATATATATCTATATAGTATTATTTCAAGCTAAACTGTCAAAACTGTCAAAATATATAACAGTCAAGGTCCATGATAACAGTTAATATACATTAAATTAAATTTCACAAAGAATGTGGCTTTAAACTCGAGTAAGATAATATTCTTACATTTTCTTCAATAACCAGACCGAATTCAAACTAAATTAAGACATTAATCCCAATCTTTACTACAAAATAATAAACCAAATAAATTTTCTCGAGATTCTATCTTTCAGAGTCAGGATTTCCTATTTTCTTTCTAAAATATATCATAAGCGTCTCTGTTATTCTTGGTAAGTAACTAATTTTGTGTTATAAGAACCATGCAATAACCATAAGCTTTCGAAAACTGAGTATCGATATATTGAATATAATTGGAGATTAGGTAGCAACTCTTAGCATTTTGGGGAGAAAATGTCTTGGCTATAAATAAATAGGACTTGGAAAGGAAGAGAAATTTATATAATGATAGATAGGTATTATACTCTTCAAACAATCTAAACAATTCACAGTTTCTTGCCATTCAATCTTTGAAATCTTCAGAGATCTTTTCGGATGATGGATTTGACCAATAAATTTCTCCTGTGATCTCCTATATGAAGTGTAAGTGTCGTGGGCTGTGTAGTGTGTAACAAGAGGTAAAAACTTGTTGAATTGAAATGTATGTTGGTTTATATTATATCGAATTATAGTATAATATCATGATCCTACATTTCAATTTAAAAATAATTTGTGAAAAATTTATAGGAATGTATGTTGTTGAAGTAATTTGTTAATGGATATTTTTGAATTCAGTATCATATCTAAGAAATTTAGCGCAAGAATTTTTGTGAATTTCTGTAAACTTTTCAAATTCAAAACATAAAAATCTTATATATTGAGAGAGGTTTCAGAGGCAAAAGAAGGTAAATTCGTTTGCTACAAATAGAGAATGTTGAAAGAAGTTTGAGAGGTGAGAGAGGACCATTCGTTTGCTACAAAGCACTCGATGCAAATGACGCAAGATTAGAAGCAATCCTTATCTCTTGTCGCTGACGAATAGTCTTTTCAAAACTGGGGACATTATGTGTGCAAACTTTGCCATCAAGGGCGCTGCGATCTCAGAAAGAGGCGTATTTTATATAGAGTAATTAATAGAATATTTATAATAATATGTGTATGTATTTTTTGTTTTTAAATATAAGCTATTAGAAATATACACTGAAATAGATAAATTTACTGTAGATTATATTCAATATTCAAGAACTGTAAATTATATATAATATAGAAAGTAAAAAATTTAGAGTTTTATGATGAAATGCAATATATAACTATAAGGTTTCGGAATTTGAGAGTTGATATATTGAATATAAAACAGCATGGGAGGTAATTATTAGAATATATATGTACAGTCAAAGTGTTATCTGTGATGATTTTTTAACAATTTAGTAATTTCACCTTTACTAAAAGAAACTTTAATGCTTGTAGATAATATAAGATGGTCTGGATACTTGATGACCAATTCAGAAGATTTGAAAACATTTTGAAATTAGAAAACTGTGATTTGAGAAACTACCATCATGCAGTGACTCTTTCATCTGATGGTACATCATCACAAATATCTGATAGTTAATAACAATAATAAAGCCGTTACTGAAATATTCCCGTAGCCTATCAAATGCTACAATTTAAATTTATTGCTGCCCTAACGCATTCCTTTGAAGTATTCAAACTAAATATTCGACATCAACACCAATGCCACAGACTGCCTCACGACGGAAATATCGAATATGATTCAAGGGAATTGGACATTGGACAACCAGAAACTTGTTCGCTCTGTGCGGTATTTACTTTTACTGAATAAACAACCTGATAAATACGAATATCGGTAGAGATATATTGTAAATGTCTTGGTGTGCGGGCAGAGTATCGAAAGACAAAGTATCAAAAGACAAGGTATCGAAAGACAAAGTATCGAAAGACGAAGAATAGATGGACAAATATAGAGGGACATAGTATAGAGAGACAAAATATAATAAATGAAAGTATATAAAGACAAAATAGAAGGAAATAGCATAGAAAGAGAAATGTATAAATAGTTGAAATATTGGGGGAAGAGGCGTTTAGCCCACCTACAATTATTGAGCCCAAGATAATTGGGCCCCAAAGACAATAATTATTCAGCCCAAGACAATCTTTATTTTCAGTAATAATATTTTTAAATTTACTTTTAATGTGATCTTATTCTAATTCTATTATAATAATATATTAAAAAAAGTAGGTGTGCATCGCTTTGTGCCACGAGGCAGATCCTCCACGACACAGTTTAAGACTCCACATTATTTTCCATAGAAAAGCAAAATCTTCTTTCTCCGGGTTTTAATTAACCGATTCTGCGGTGTGCAGACGTTTCGTCGACAGTCGTTTCGTAGACAAATGTTTCGTCGACAGAAATTTTGTCGACATGACATTTCGTCGACAGGACGTTTCGTTGACAATTTGAGACGTTCCGTCGATAAATTTTCGTAAATCGTAACTCTAATGTTACAAAACATATACTTTACCAGAATAATGTATCAAACGATCAAATTACAAAATAGAATAATGGTAAGGATGAAAAGATTCATATCGTCGAATTTGTCATTAACAAGTCATTATCAGAAGGTAAATGTCCACTGTTCAACTAATACGAGTGTTTGGTAATTGAGTGGTAATCCTAGATGAATGGCAAGATTTTATTTAAAAAAATTGTCGTTGAATATTTATCGATATTTTAGGCCATTTTTTACCAATAAGTGATTCCTAGAAACAAGTAGTTGATTTAGAACATAATTTGAAACGGTATCTCATTTTTCATATTTTGATCATGTAAGAAAAATATATAACTCCTCTCCAAGAAAATGATGACTATTGCATAATCTTATAAAACTAACATATTATAATTTATATTCTCAATGTACTCGAAAAGATACCTTTACCTGAGCCAACACGGCAAGATACTAATAGGTAGTGCTAATTTTAGAGTGTTCAGCCATACCAAGTCCCTGAGATATAGCTCCGCGGCGCTACTCACGGGCGTGTGCTAGAGTCAGAGTGTTGTAGTTGTGACACGATGCTACTTATAGACAAAGAATCAAAGGTAAGAATGTTCTTTGTGTGTGGATTAGTCCTCAAGTTTTAAATGATTTCATTATTAGGTACGATATATTTTGTCTTGCGAATATAATTTTTGTAATTGCTTTACAATAAATATTTGGTATTATCGAGTAGTTCTGGTTTAGTATTAAAGTAGAAAAAACGATTGAAATTTATTTAATAGTTTTCATCCTTATCATTATTCTATTTTGTAATTTGATTGTTTGATACATTACTCTGTTAAAGTACATGTTTTGTATCATTGATATCCCTTTTACGAAAACTTGTCGACGAAACTTTTTGTCAACGAAACATATGTCGACGAAACTTCTGTCTACCAAACGTCTGACGACGAAATGTCTGTCAACCGATTCCGCTATTATCAATCCATGGTGTCAAATTAATTTGCTACTGTAATAGCAAAGTGAAGCTTCTTCATTGTGTCTGCTGTGACAAAAAATTGTATGTGATCAATAATGGGCCTGAACCAAATTTTCTTGGGGTTCAATTTTCTTGGCGAGCCCAATTGTTTGGACCCAATTGTCTTGAGCCAAACTATCGGTCCACAAACAAAATCTATACTTTAAGTTAGGTATAACTAATGCAATGTATGTTATTTTTAAGAGAGGTTTCTCCATTCGATCAATTTCTTTTTCTATACTACAGGGTGCGGCAGCATAACTTCCTTTTTTCAAAAGGCAATAAAACAAGATTTACAAATTATAAAAGTTTTATTTTTGTTTCATAATGATAGTACATATGTAAATTTTTGTTTTACACAGTTTATGAAAATAATATCAGGTAGGTGACGTCCCTTATTGTCCAATGTCCATACACTGTATAAACCGATTTCTGGCGTTTGTCATGACCCGCTCCAGCGTATCAGCGGATATATTGGCAATTTCTTGTCGAATATAGGCCTTCAAGTCTTGTAGGCTCCTCGATCGGACGGTTGACGTAAACACGGGATTTCAGATAACCCAACATATAAAAATCACAAGGATTCAAATCGGGGGAACGGGCTGGCCACTCCAAATCGCCCCTTATTAATAAATAATATAATAAATAGTTTATTTAAACAAGAACACATAGTACAAGGAAAAATTACAGGTTTTACAATAAATTTGTTTAAAACCCCATGGTAACTTAGAAAATTAATTGAGGTAGGCGCTCTAGAAAGCGTTCCCTCAAAACAGCCAACGATGCCCTTGAAGTGTGAGCCGTTGCTCAGTCCTGTTGAAACCAAATATCCCCGAGGTCCAATTCATCAATTCGTGGAAAAAAACTCCTCTAACATGTTTAACATACCAATCTGAATTCACTGTCACTGTGACCTCATTTTCTTAAAAAAACGAGTACCAACAATTCCAGTGGAATAAATTGCACACCACTTTGTTACTTTAGGCGAATGCAAAGGCTTTTGATGCAATTCTTGGGGATTGGTTTCAGCCCAGTAACGCATGTTTTGTTTGCTGACGCATCCATTCAAATGAAAATGTTCTTCATCACTGAAATAAACGATCGCGTCTTCAGGAACGTTTTCGAAAAGCGCCTCACATGCGTACTTTCTTGAAGTGAAATCACCTTCGGAGAGTTCCTGCACAATCGCTATCCTGTAAGCTGTAAGGATAGAAATTCAGGTCATCGTAAGGTATTCGTCTCACTTAACGATCGGAAAACCCAAGGGCAGAAGCATTTCTGCGCGCAGAACGTCGTGGGGATCGCAAGATTGAAGCTCTCACCGCCTCAATGTTCTCAGTTGATCTGATGGGCATAGTTACTCCAGTTCTTCGTCGTGTCAAACTCTTGGCTTGCTTGAACGTATTGACCCAAGTAACAACTGATTTGAAGCGATTTCGGAAGGCGTGCTGAGCTGCAATCGAAAAGTAGGCTTCGATGGCAAACGCACGTTCCTCACTAACCCAATTCATGATTGCGACTGAAAAGAAAGAAAAATTTAGAACCTCGTTTCTAGAATGAAACCATGCCCACACCGCTACTACTTCAACAGCCTGATTGCCATAGAAAAGAAAACTTTAGAACCTCGTCTCTAGAATGAAACCACGCTCACACTGCTACTACTTGAACAGCCTGATTGCCAAATAAAAAAGGAAGTTATGCTGCCGCACCCTGTATATCATTCTATACTTTCTTTTTCTATACTTTGTATTTATATACTTTGTGTTTCGATATTTTGTCATTCGATATTCTGTTCTAGTACCATAGAAATATTCAGAGCTGAATGATCGAGTTATTTTATTGGTTCCATCGGCAGTTCCGCTTTTGATTAGTTTTATCTTTCATTGTTTTCTATTTACTAATAGAATTTTCTCCCCAATTCTCTTTTCAAACTTTCATATTTGATGAATTATTGCCTTTATAACTCCTAACTTTTCAAAGTTTTCTATCAGATAATTTCACTATATAATCTATCGGCTCTAAAGTTATGAGCAGAAGATTAGATATTAGAAGAATATTGCTCAATATAGAGCTGATTGGTGCATTTCTATCATTATTTGTAGCACTCAAATCCATCAACTCAGCAAACCAAACAAGAATGACCCTGCGGGCCTTTGTACAAAATTAATGGGAAGTAAAAGTACCCACTCTGAGTAGGTACTTTTACTTCCCAATAGGCTACTCCAATCGGTAAACTAGCAGCGATACTTATTGAGACCCTGCTAATGAAAGAATATTGTGAAACGTTGAGAATTGATACTGCTTGATAATTAGAAGCAATTCTTGACAAACTGTGGGGAATTATTGTCACTACTTACGGGGGAAACTATTTCTCAAACTGTACAGGGTGTCCCAAAAAAAAAAAACGATACCCAAATTTCAATGACTGTAATTCAAAAACTATTAAATTTACAGAAAAATTGAAAATCAAATTTTGTTTATCATTATTTTTCTATCTCTATACAAATTTTTAGATGAATATATCCAACCGTTTTCTTTAAGCAGTATTTTTAGTGACCGATGCCAAAATCTGTTTGCGCACTTTTCGTTTAACTTCGAATTTTAGTATATTAAAACCATGTTTTCAATTACTTTCAACAGTTAATTAAAATTGTTTGTTAAAAAAACTGTTTTTATAACAATGAAAGGCGTTCATTAATATGCAACCGAAAAAAAAACAATCAAACGGTTCCTCCTATTGATCGTTTCAGGCGATCTGGTGGGCCATTCGATACGATTATTCAAAGTGATAATGTGTATTGCCGAATACAGCCACAGTTCTGAGCCCGTCCTGAACTAACCAGATTGATTCTATTTCCATGTATTTCTCGAAGTCTTGAACGATTCTATCATTTAGTAGATCAAGGTATCTATCTCCATTCAAATTATTTTTGTATAAATAAGGAAAGACGATACGGCCAAGTCGGTCATTGGTACTTAGTCCAATCCACACACAGACTTTCTCTCAAGAAATTCTTACGTCAAAGTTGAAAGTAGGAGGTTGTTTCTTCGGTGCATATGTACGAACATTATGATAATTTATGTTACCATTCATATGAAAAGTGGTCTCATCACCAATCACATTATCGTCCACAAACCGGACATTTCTTTGCTGAAAACAATGAAAAAATTCAGCCGCCGAGGAAGATCAGTATTTAGGTGTTTGTTTCTATCGTACATCTTGTAAGGGTGTCACTTCAAATTTAAGGTTACAAATCTTTTGAATGTAGATTTAGTAACATCTAATCCACTTTCTATTGCAGTGATTTGCAATTTTTCTGTAAGTTCTTCTTGAACAATTCGAACTGTGAAATAAGTGTGTTACTGAAAGTGCGCAATCAGGTTTATGGTATCTGTCACTAAAAATACAGCTAAAAGAAAACCGTTGAATCGATTCATCTGATATTTTGTACAGAGATAGAAAAAAAGTTGAGAATCAAAATGTGATTTTCTATTTTTTTGTAAGTTTAATTGTTTTTGAATTACAGCATTTGAAATTTGGGTATCGGTTTTTTTGGGACACCCTGTATAATCAAAAGTTCACATATATCAATGTACGTATGTTATCATACAAAATATTAGGTCTACTTTTTACAGTACTTACTACAGCAGTACTGGGTTCATGTTTCTAAATCTCCTCAAATACAGTATAAATAACAAACAACATCCAAGATAGTTTACTTGAACAATCTAAAGGGGTCAACACATCAATTTTAGTGAAGATTATCAATCTTCTTTTTATTGCTGAAGAAAAGTACTCACATACTGGGCATTCATGTCCAAAATGTCTGCTTCATTTTTGTCTGCTTCATTTTTGTTCGAAAACCAAAGCTAAAATTGAAAAACTTATGGGAATAATTTCTTTTTCGAAGTTACCTATACCATACAAATTTCCGAATGATTGGGTCAAAAATGAAAAAAGTTTTTTTTCAAAAGTGGGTTGACCCCCCTCAAAGTTACATAATACTCTTTATGTTAATATCTATTTTCGTATCATTTCCAGCTCATAACACACAACAACACGTAAACTGTCTACAAATCCACTATGTCACAATTTTGTGTCACTCCACCTGATGATACTTTGGATAACAGCTAAGCTTCCAATTTGTAAAACATGCTGTCCAGAATATAAATTAGTCATTTTTTCCTGCAGATGGTAATTGTGAATTTTCTGCAAATTGCCTTTCAGATTTTTTTACATTTGTGCCAAGAGCTTCTTCTAAAGCGATTCGGTATTTTTTTTAATGAAGACCATTTTTAAACAAGCAATTTTGATGATTTTTGTAAATAAAGTTGATCAGTTTTACTAATTGGAATTTAATAACTAATCAGGAATACATCTAAATTAGTCAAGTCATCTCAGAGAGTAGCATTCTAATAATTATAATACTAACTTAATTTACGCTTTTTACTCAAAAAAACTTTTCTCAGTTTGAGACGCCCTAGTTACTAGTATATCACGTTTATCCTATAATCTATTGTCCCTAAAGTGAGTAACCTTAGAACATTTACTATTATTTTGACGTACTCATTTACTTCAAGAGCATTAAAGGGTTTTGGAGAAATGCACTCATTTATCCCAGCATTCCCGTGTAATACACCTAAAAAAGTGTACCTAAAATACTACCATCAATGCAACTAAGAACATTTAGAGACACTAAAATGCATCGTTTCAGTTGATCGATTCACCATCACGTCAAACCTCAATTTACATACAGTGGTGAAAAACACGAATTACAGAGAACAAAAGAATCCCAAGTTACTCGGATTTCTTACTTATTGTTGGTTTTCCAGATGAAATAACAGTTGAATGTCTATTAGTCTAACTTTAAGGTAGTCTGATGCCGTCAAATTAATTACCTGCAGAAACTTTCAGTTCAGTTTAATAGAATTCACGATAGGTATTTAGTTTCTTCCATAGAATAATGTTATCATTACTTCATTTCTCAGCAACAACGCGTGCAGAAATAGCGATGTGAGGAATATAATAATTGATGCTCAGAACATCATGATAACCAGTAATAAAGATATAAAATAGCTGCCAGCATGTCACTCTATAATTTTAATTAAGGATGGAAGTATCCAAATTGAAAAATACTTGCAAATATTCGTAAACCTATAATTCGAAATATTGTATGCTGTGTCATGTATATTATTATGAGCAATATTAATATACATACAGACGAACATTAATTATTAATATACATACAAATGAATATTAATTATTAATATACATACAAAGGAACAGTAACAACAAATATACCATTTACTCATTCAAAGATAAATAATTGATCTGAATTTATATTAAATTATTGTTAGTAACCATTGTTAAAACTCAACAAAAGATCTTCAAATTGTTCCAATATATCTAAAGATATTATACATAGACTATAGAGAAAAATATAGAAGAGACTTCTGAGCTGCGCAATAACTGCGTTAGTTCGGGGTCTCTCTATTCAAATATTTACTCAGATGTCGAATTCTGAATGTAGATTGATTTCACTCGCCAATATCCTGTTGAGGACCCTTAACACCACGATTTTTATCTTAGCAATCAAGGAGTGTTGATTCTCTGAATCTGCAATCATTGTTCATGCTTATCCATTATTTGTAAATTTGATTGAAATAAAAAATCTGTTATTCAAACGCTATATCTTACCTTTATTTAGAATAATGTAATCATTAATACAATTATGGTTAAGTTCAATCTAAGTATCTAAAAAAAGTAATAAACTGATTTAAGCTGAAGTATTTCCGAAAAAATGGTTTTTGTTTAGCAGTCAGTAGAAAAATTTTTATGCAATAAGTAAAAAACAAATCATTTATTTTAATTTTCAATAAGTAAATCATGTAAGCAAACAGTAAATACTAAAGAAATTATTATTATTGGTTTTAACTATATTGTTTTGAATCCTTATACATTTCCTAATAAAACAACTGACTGACTCCCATCAAAAACATCCACTATACAAGCTTCCTTTTCTTCTCAGCGTTCCTTGCAGTAAATTTATTAGCATATTTTATAGGGTAGGAAAAAGGAGACTATGGAGACACCTGGCAATAATAACCCACTCGGGAGTTGATGGAAAGAAAAGAGGAGATAATTTACATGTTATTTCAAAACTGATGCATGTTTTTGATCTTCCATAAAGTTTTAAATTCAAAATAAACATTTTTAATACATAATTCTTTATTCTTTTGCTGACATCTTTAAGAAAAGAAGAACTGACTTTTATAAAATAAGGTAACATAGAAGGAAATAATTTACCCATCCCTCCACTTCCAAATTCGTCTGAAATTCATTTTGAATAAGTAGAATATTTGTAACTTCTCAGTCAATATGACTCGAAGTTAGAAACATTTGGCAACTTAGTTTTTTGATGCATACCAATGACTTCCAGAAAAGAAGAGATGAAATCTCCACTTCATCGAGTTTTCGAAATATTTCCATAATTGATGAAGAATATTACATTCCCGATGGATAAAAATAGGATCAACTACACAGGCTTTGTATTAAATTGAAAAAAATATTTGCTTCAATGTTTTTGTGGAATTTGATTTCCAACATCTGTTATGGGATATAGTTGTATAATGTATCTGGTATAGTACGCTGTTAAAAATCAGGTCAGAAAAAAAAGATTTACCTCAAGAAAATGTTTATAAATTAATATACAGATTTGAAATTTTCAGGTGAATGTTCCTATTTACTATGGAGAATTCTTTATTTTGTATTTCTTCCTCATTTTGTCTCAAATAACCCCAGAAAGATATAATTTCTAAATGCTTCATTTCCTATACAATTATTGACCTAGAAACATAGGGTTTGTTTCCTTTTTTTCAGTATTAGCTGTTTACAAAGATACAGAACTATTTTTTTTCCTAAATTTGTCTTAACGAAAAATTGTTAAACTTTTTTTCAACTTTAAAAAGTGGCCTAAATGAAACAAATGAAATGCTATAGTATTGCAATAAACTCCGAAAGATACAGTAAATTTTGTGACAAATATTGCCCATGTTTTGCATTGCTGAAAAAGTCAAGCTGTTCTATTTATATGTATATTTGGTTACGTTTTTTAATCTTTTTAATTATAAGTAACGTTATATTTCATAGAATCAATTTTTCATCAACAGTTACAACTGTTGGATATGTATGTCACTTCATCCAACGATATTTTAAGCAACTGCGATTATATGTAGATATACATAATATATACATATGCAGCATTGGTTAAAAGATAGATGGCATTGATTAGTAATTATTTTGATAGCAGTGCGTTCTATATTCCTAAAGTAGTGTTTAGTTTGATCATTTGAGGTTCTTAGAATAACTTTGGATAACCAAAATACGAATAATTCTTCTGTTTTAGACATCTTTTATTGAAGGTAATTTCGCGATATTTCGCCATAACACAATTGGCATCCTCAGGCTTCTTTAGGTCTGCATAGATGAGAATAATTTTATTGAAATATAAAATGTTAAAACAAGATGTTTTCCACAATTAAAATAGCAGACTCAACCCAGGTAACATTGCGATATTCCCGGAATATCCCCTCGATATCGCAACCTCCCCTCAGTGTCGCAATATCGCGGCCCGATGTCCAGGGAATGTTCCCGCGACATGCATTACCAATATGATTCCCTTCCGACATTTTCGGGATATCCCCGCGATATTCCTAACGAATATCATCCCCATCCGACATTTTCGGGATATTCCGGCGACATGTATTGCTAATATCATTTTCATTGAAAATATGTTGGAAATAATTGACAAATAAATAAGAAATAAAATAATATTTAAAATATATTACACCATTTATTCCGACAAGACCATTAAAATTAATGGGGTATCAATAATAAATAAGAGAAATAAAATATATTTAAAAAAACATATATTAAAAAATATAATAAATAAAATATATAGGTATACAAAAATATGTTTAAAAATATATATGTATAAATATGTTTAAAAATATATATGTATATATATGTTTAAAAATATATATGTATAAACTAAATGTATTTTCTTTTTGTCAAATGAAAATTATTAAAAAAAATTATTAAAAAAAATATGTACCTATGTAAAAAATGTATGTAAAAGAATATATGAAAAAAATGTATGTAAGAAAAATCATGTGAAAAATAAATATATATAGAAAAAATTATTCCTACATTTTTTTATTTATTAAATGTTAAATCGTGACATTTTTTTTGCAACCAACCAACAGACAAAGACACACTCTGTAATAGTATATAGGGTGTTTTATATTATAAGTATATATCGATAAAACCCATTACCAGCCTCATATATAAGTCATATTTACACTTAATTTAATATGCAAAATAATCGTTTCAAAATCACTTTTAGGTCAATATAGGTATCTATAATATTATATAAACATTTAATTAAAGAAAAAATCCTATATATTTATCATTGTTAGAACATATTTTGTAATTTGTTAACATTTACAGTATTCAGAATCTACTTTCATGTAACTACCTATATTCAGAATGTCTTCATATTCTACATATACTGTGATCATACCTATCATATGGAGAATATATTCAGTAAATTCTTTTATTTAAATCTAAATATACCTACATATTCTATACCGTTTAATATAGAAAGTAATCTTCTGATACAGATATAAAATTTATGAGATGCTTACAATATTGTCTCTTTACCGCTAATTATGATGATAAGACATTTCACTCGAAAAAATCTCCCTAAAATAGCTCATGCGCGCCCCCTGTGGTTCAGAATGGTTACTAATCCGTGCCAGTATTTAGTTAATCAGCCCAATATAAAGAATTTTTTAAGTTGTTTGTAATTTACAATATTCTTACAGAAAATTATGCATCAGTTTTTGCAATTAAATATTGAAACGGCTTTTTTAGCCACTTGAGTAGTACATTATGTTGCCTAAATTATCTTTCCCGCTAATATGTAGGTCTAGTTTCAACTGCGTAGATGAGCGTTCGTAAACTTGGTAATAATGAGATATTAACTCTTAAATTTCAGTATGTGGTTTAAGAAACATAAGATTATACTAAATTGTATTATATTTATTTTGAATAAATTTTATTCAAATAGCATTTACGATGAATTAAATTCTTCAACTGCGCAATAATACATGACGCGTGAGTGACGTCACAAGACGTCACTGTGACGAAAAGGCTCCAGTTTTAAAAATTTGTGAGCGAGTGCAAGTGTCTTATATTTTCTCTCAGATAAATTCATCGTGTTTATTATCCGCAAACTTTTGTAATTAGAAACATTTTAATTTATTTATACATAGGTAACTGACAGAAAAGTGATTGGTATTTCTCAGAATCTGGGTATAGTTCGTAATTTACCTAGGTAGGTATAGGTAATCTACCTTGATACCTAGGTAGATTATAGATATAGGTACCTAGTTAGTTAGCTATTTACTCTTTTGCAGCATACCTAGTTGTTAATTTACTTGTAGCGGTTTAGCACCAACTTATTTATTTACCGTACTTCTCATCGTTAGGTACCTAGTTATTTATTTACTTTTCAGCTTTAGTTAGCTACCTACCTACCTACTTAGTTATTAACTTCACTGTAGCAAGTAGGTAGTAAATAGGTAGGTACCTAGGCAGGTATTTACTATTTAGTTACGTATATACTTTTCTGCAGTACCTAACTGGTTAGTTATTTACTGAAGTACAGTACTTAGTCTATCAATTGGTAGGTACCTAGTACCAAGTTAATTATAATAAGTGTAATAGCTAGTTTCCTAGGTTCTAAGTATCTTACAATACATAGCTATATTTAGTAGGGTAAATTACGAATTATCGGTCAGTTTCACATCTTCGGTCATACATATAAGAAAAACGATATTATAACTAGGTACCTAATTGTTATTTAATTTTTATTTCAATTGGTATCCATGATAGGTAGCTACCTACAGGTATCGTGGATACCAATTAAAATAAAGTATAACAATTTACCTACGTACAATATACTTTTTCTTATATGACCGAAGATGTGAAACTGACCGATAATTCGCAATTTACCCTATACGTATGCAATGAACTAGCTACCTATTGTGTGTAGCTACCTACAATCTTGCTATCAAATTCTCAAAACATTCGGTCGAGGCCGAGTTCCTAGGTTAGTAAGTAGTCTTCTATATAATTGCCAGTGCACTTGTTACACAATTATTTATTTCTTCAGATTAAACAAATCGTATAAATAGAAATCTCATATTTCATTTAGAGGTGGAGAAAATCACAGTAGCTACTCGGGAAAATGATTTAGGTACTCTCGCAGTACTCGGAAAGTGGGTGTTTGGGAATTTTTCAGAAAATTCGGTCACATGGCTTATTTTAACGGTCACTGTCCGGGTACTATGAGTGTCCAAGAACTGTGACGTTCCCCTAAAGCATGAAAATTTTACCTAGGTAATATGACTTAATATTATTTACATAAATAGGAATAATTGATAGTTCTTCTATAGCGAGACTTGGTAGGTAACCATAGGTAGTAGTTCTGTTCTAACCTCATTACCCAACAGATATCTACCTACCTAGAACCTACCTAAAAAGAACTATTAGCTACTGAGTATTAGATAGGTAGTATGTACTTACTTATAGAATGGTAAAAAACGTTTCTATGTATGATAGTATTGCTGAAAATTCCATCTGATTAGTGTTATAAATATTTTGAAATGAAGCTGTAAAAGAATAAGATGTGGTTATCTGCTTGCTGGTCTTATACTTCACATGGATGATGGAGTTAACTGCGATGAATACACAGTGAAGGATATGCTAAATTGAATGTTAGTGACAGTTGTGTTAAAAAATTCCGACTGTCGCCAGCATTCTATTGTTTATCCTTCCTATAAATCTTCAGTCTTCTATTTCCCAATGCGCAAACCATATCTACTCATCAAAACTCCAATAGCTACAGAAAAGATACACTCCGATACAAGAGATGCAATAAGTACCACTGTACCAGCACGTATGTACTCCTAATCATTAGCAATAATGAAGTTATACTAGCATATATTTTTATTATGAGCAATTGTAAAATAACATTCCCGCAATATCCCCGCGATATTCCCTACCGATGTTCGCAAAATGTCAGCAGGGGATATCGCAAAAATGTCCGTTTTTGTACTTTTTTGGGAACATCCCCTGGGAATATTCCCGGAATATCGGTAGGGAATAAACATCCCCTAGCGATGTTCCCGGAACATTCCCTGGGGATATCCCCAAAAAAGTACAAAAACGGACATTCTCGCGATATCCCCTGGGAACATCACGGGGACATCGGAAGGGAACATCGCGGGGATATCCCGGGAAGGTCATTTTGTTGCCTGGGAAAGCACAAACACAGCACATCTAACATACCTATACATATTGGACCAAGTGAAAACTAAACTATATTGGTGATTAGGGTGGTTTATATAGTTTTTTACAGATTATTGTGGGCGGGGCTAGAAAGTTAGAAACAAAAGGTACTAGTAGGTAACACAAGAAGACGGTTGGTCAGGGACTATAAAATTACTCAGTTTGTTAAAATACAGATTTAAAGAGATTTGCTACGGAATTATTAATACCATTTTAATTGTAACCATGATGCCTAAGAAAATTACAACCAATAATATTATTATTATACTATACATATACTATGCCAATGATGTGAGGTAATTGATTAGTAAAATTATCTAAATTAAAAAAATAAAAAATCAGAAGAACTCTGGCTTCACCCTCCTTCTGCGCATTGAGTGTGGGTTTCTGCTTTTTGATGATTAGGGCCTCGGCTATAATTAGGTCTTCTTTCATGGGGAATTTACGTAGTATATCGGTATTTTCTACTAGTTCTTGGGTCTTCAGTCTGATGTTATGTTTTTCTTGATTATGTGATAATATGGATCCATGTTGGGTGTGGTTTCTCAGACGGTCTGTTAGGGTACACTCTGTATAGCCTACGTACGTTATGGAGGGCTGACACTCCTCCATCGGGCAAGAGTACTTGTAGACTACATGATATGTGTTCCCTTTGGTTGGTTGGTGTGGATTGTTTTTAATAAATAGGTTTCTCAATTTTCTATTTTTATAAAATATTTGGAGTTTTATTGATGTATCATTTTCAGTTGGGGAGATGTGGTCTTGAATTATTTTACGGATGTTCCCTTCTTCTTGCTTATACTGTGAGGACATTTGGTTTCTGAAAAATAGAGGTATTATGTTATTAGTTGTGGATGTTCCATCGACAATAGGTTGATTTCTGTTCATGAATTCGGATATTTCTTTATCTATTATTTTCATGGGGAAATTATTATTAGTCAATAGTTGCTTTATTCTATTGATTTCTGCATTGAGAGAATTTGGGTTATTACAAATTTTATTTGCTCGGTTTAGAAATGTTCTGATTACTCCGGTTTTATATTGTTGTGGAGCAAAGCTATTGTAGTTTAAACATTCTCCTGAGTTTGTCGGTTTAGTGTAGACTCCTGTGATGACTGATTGTTGGTTGCGTTGTACATTCACGTCTAGGAAAGCAATAGATTTCTTTTTTTCTATCTCGTAAGTGAAGCTTAGGACTGAGTTAACTTCAAATTTGCTCTGGATTTCTTCTAAAGTATTTATATTTTTAATTGCAAGAAATATATCGTCTACATATCTTGTATAGATGATTGGTGGGTTTGATAAAGTTGGCAATATATGATTCTCTATGTGGCACATATAGAAGTTCGCGAACAATGGGCCAAGTGGTGAGCCCATAGATACGCCGTCGGTTTGGATATAGATGTTGTCATCGGGAGATCTAAATGGGGTTTCTGTAGTGCAGACAATTAGTAAGCTTTTGAGTAGTTCTTTTGGTATTTGCATTGCAGGTTGGTTGTTGTCACTGTAAATTTCGTCAAGTATTATTTTGATAGTTTCTTGCACAGGGACGTTCGTAAATAAATTTTCTACATCAAGTGATGATAAGTATCCATCGACGGTGGTGTTTTGCACTATGTCGATGAATTCACTTGTTGATTTTATTAGATGTTTAGCTGGCATATATGGCGTTATTAGTTCAACTAGTTTCTTTGCTATCTCATAAGTTGGGGTTCCTATTTGAGATATAATCGGTCTTAATGGGGGGTCTTCTTCATTCTTATGGATTTTGCGTTTCCATAAATATATCCTGGTTGGAAGTTGCCTATGAGGTTAGGGAATCTCGGGGCATTAGAGGCAGAGTGGATGGTATCGACGAGTGCACGTAACTTCTTTTTAAGTTGAGGAGTAGTGTCTCGCTCGAGTTTTTTGAATTTATCTGTGTTTAGCAGTATTTCATTTATTTTGCTGTTGTATTTCTGTTTGTCCATGATAACAAACATGTTTGTTTTATCGGCTTTGCGTATGACAATGTTGTCATTATTTCTGAATGTTTTTATTAATTCATATTGCTGGCGTGTGAGCAGGTCTCTGCTAAAGTCTTTACTGGTTCTTAAGCCAAATCGTTTCAATTCACAATGTAAGTTCTCTTCATCGTTAATGCTGATTTTACTATTTCTTTTCAGGTCGTTAATTCTTCTGTATAATTTTTCAATTTCAATTTTCTTTGTTAGCTGGTCATATTTTGTTTTCAGGTGGAAATTCATGCCTAAGTCGAAAATGTTCGACAATTCTTCACTTACTGTTGTACTGCTTAAGTTAATGTAACTTTTTCTTCGTTCTTTCATAAGTATCGGACTGCCGTATAATTTAGCTAGCTTGTTGTTGTGTTTACTTGTCATTGTCACTTTCGTATTGTCGGTAGTTCGCTTCAGAAACATCATGAAGGCTTCAAATCTTAATGTAGAGATAACATGTTTTAGTTCATTTATAAGTGATTCCAGCTTACATTCTGACTCACTAATAATATTTTTCTTTTCTTCTATTTGTCGCTCTACTAGCTTCAACCTAAACTCCTCTGTAATGTTATCCATCCTAGCTGCATTATCATGAAGTTTAATATTGGTGTAACTGGGCAGCAGTTTATTTGTTAAGCAGCATTGGTTAAAAGATAGATGGCATTGATTAGTAATTATTTTGATAGGTTCTTCTGATTTTTTAATTTTTTAATTTAGATAATTTTACTAATCAATTACCTCACATCATTGGCATAGTATATGTATAGTATAATAATAATATTATTGGTTGTAATTTTCTTAGGCATCATGGTTACAATTAAAATGGTATTAATAATTCCGTAGCAAATCTCTTTAAATCTGTATTTTAACAAACTGAGTAATTTTATAGTCCCTGACCAACCGGCTTCTTGTGTTACCTACTAGTACCTTTGTTTCTAACTTTCTAGCCTCGCCCACAATAATCTGTAAAAAACTATATAAACCACCCTAATCACCAATATAGTTTAGTTTTCACTTGGTCCAATATGTATAGGTATGTTAGATGTGCTGTGTTTGTGCTTTGAGTCTGCTATTTTAATTGTGGAAAACATCTTGTTTTAACATTTTATATTTTAATAAAATTATTCTCATCTATGCAGACCTAAAGAAGCCTGAGGATGCCAATTGTGTTATGGCGAAATATCGCGAAATTACCTTCAATAAAAGATGTCTAAAACAGAAGAATTATTCGTATTTTGGTTATCCAAAGTTATTCTAAGAACCTCAAATGATCAAACTAAACACTACTTTAGGAATATAGAACGCACTGCTATCAAAATAATTACTAATCAATGCCATCTATCTTTTAACCAATGCTGCTTAACAAATAATCTGCTGCCCAGTTACACCAATATATACATACATATATTGTCAACACTCAACTAAATCTTTCTTTAAATTCCTAATTCAAGAAAAATTACCTGCACGGACGAATTCTCCGTTGACGAATGTTCCATGGACGAATGTTCCGTGGACGATTATTTTGTAGACGAATTTTCCTTGCACCCCTATTTCTTCATTAACCGAATGTAATGAGTAGTTTTCTAAACATTTTGACTCGTTGCAGTCACAGTCTTTATATAGGTTAAGATCTTCTTAATACATCAAAATATTTAAATTTATCAACCTTTCAGAAAATTCCCCACCCTATAGTATCCTAGTCATAATTTCTAAGAATACAAACTATGAAGATTGCTTATGGTTTAGAATAATCAATAAATAAATTTACTATTACCCCCTTTTGTCTATAGAAATGTCTGAACTAAATTTAAGATATAAGATGCACATTGCAAGTCTGGCGCTTCTGGGGTTATAAATTATGCATCACAAATCTGACTCTATGATTCTTGATGCAAATTAAAAGGATTTTTCAGGTTCTGTGGGGCAAAATTTTATGCAATAGCTACCTGTTCATTTGATGCTGCTATGGCAAAATACATTATGTTGCTTCTTTATTTGAAGAATGAATTATAGAAGGATGGCCTTTTACTACCAGACATCTGTGTTAAAGGACAATGTCCTTTAGGGTACTTCTGATCTGGATTTATTTGTATTCTTGTATTCGAAATTTGTATTCTTACTTTCGACAATGTACAACGACTGAAGAATGAAATAAGTACCACTAGAGACAGAGTGAATGTTAGTACCACCGATAGGCAGCACTATCTCTACAAGTGCGAACACAAGAATAAACAACATTGTTATTTTGCACAGGCCTTATACAAGCCTCTTGAAGGACATATGTATAATCAGAGTTTACAAGGGCGTGGTCAAATCATGTATGTGTGACAAAAAACTGCATGAGCTCTGTTACAAAAATTTTTATGCTTGTTTTAGAGAACCAGATTAGACACTCTCAATAAAAAATTAATTTTATTATCCTAAATTCTAATTAATACATTTACCATACTGACGTTTATAGACAATGAAATAAGGATTGCAAGGAAAATCTGCTCATCATTTACAAATATACAAGAATTTATCTTGAACCTTAATCTCAAATATGCTTAAAAACTATAGGTAAGATTTTTAGTAGTATTAATAGTATATATTTATTTATTACTAGTAAATATATTTACTAGTTTAACTATGCTTGTTCAACAATCTGCCATTGCGCAATTCTCTTCTAATTTTAACTCTTTCAGGCCCAGACTTTTGAGGGAACTCAATGCCTATGTTACCAAAGATTATTGACTATACCTAATCATTTTTATAAGTGGTGCAAAATTTGAGCTGCCGAGCAGCATACAGACTTGATTATTAAAAGGTACTATACTTTCTTTACCACTGAGAATTAAACCTAACACTTATGATGGTATGAAATATCTACTTCCAGACTTGGAAGCGTTTTTAAGGTGGTATATTTTATGTACCACCTTGCAACAAACATGCTTCTGTGTGGTATGAAATATGTTTCACCTGACATGAAAGAGTTAAAAAGAAAATGATAACAAGTTTTAAATGGTTAGGGTTTCTATTTTCTAAATGCCGAAGAAGTTCTTAATGTAAATATTGTATTACGTCAATAAATTATTTTAATAGGATTACCGTCAACATACTAATGATCTTACATTCTGTTCAGATCATTACTCCTCAAAATATATCTTCAAATATCTCAATACTTTTCATAAATTCCTCTCTCATGAAATTATAAAGTTTGTAGTGAAATTAGCATTTTTCTGGTCGCTTTAATTAATTAATTTCTAAAAGAATTGAAACTGTACCATAATTTGACCCATTTATGGAAAGTTTTCGATTTCGCAAATATGATGTGTCACAAAAGTCACTTCAAAGCTTTAAAAATTATAATAAAATTTATCAGCAATAGCTAAATCGTTTTAGTTACGATTAAAAGAGAAAGTCTAAGTTTGATTTCTTAAATGTAATATCCTTTAAATGTTTCACAATCAATTTTAAAAATAAATATTCGTTCTTTTTTACGATATTTTATCAAACAGATTTCAAAACAAATGAATTTATCTTATTTAATTCTTGGGTGTAATACAGTAAACTTTGGGGCTTAAGACAGCACAAAAGATAGAATTTGGGGGATGTTAGATCAAGCGGCTGTGGTGGCCATGTCAAATCACTAAAGCGAGGAATTAAACGCTCGGGAAAGGGTCCCCTTAGTAAGGTCTTCGTTTCATTTGTCATATGTACCGCTTCGATCCTCTTCTTGTTGCAATCAGATGTTCTGCATGTGAGAATTTTGCATTTGTGGTTCTTCAATTTTCGGTAGGTCACACATGTGGCTGAAGCGGCCAACCCATTAACATTTTCAAATGGGAACGGGCCAATATCTCTTGCATCAGTTATGCCGCACCCTTTGTTTAATGGCTTGGTAGCTCATGAATAGTCAACGGGCATTTTGATGTATCGATTATTTAGTTTATTGACATTTCCTCCAAATATGAAAATGTGCCTTATCTCGCTTGATTATAGGTGAGAGAAAAGTCTCATCGTTCTTTAGCTTAAGATATTCAGATGCAGATTCCAATCTTTTTTGGTTTTCCTCCAACTATAAACTATATAGTGCCACTTGAACTTCATATGCAAACAATTTTAAACTTTGGTATCACTCCTGTTTCTCTAAAGTTTTGTAACCACTTTCTTTTAATAGAATAATATTATAAACTCTCTCTGTACGAAAATACACGATTAATTTTCTTTGAAGGCAGATTCCACAATTTTGACTCGTTTTTCACTTGCTGGAATCAGCCACTTTCAATTTAACCCAATTTGCTGCTGTGTATACATTCCTCCCAATTTGTTGACGTTATAAAATCTTGAGAATGCGCTGCGCGTTATTAGAATCTAAAAAATGTGTGACTAACTCGAAAGTATCGCACATTTTCAATATTTAAAAAACGCGCAGCTCATTCTCGCATGTAGTATCATATAATTTTATCGAAAACTTTTCTTAATTTGAAAGACAATATTCTTACATTGAAAACAAAATGAAAACAAATAGGGTTAATTCCAAACGTTTGGTAGAATATTTGATATCTCAGAAAATATTAAAATACCAGTTTTGTTCACGTTTTCTTTAAGTAACTAAATCAAGCTTAATTACCAATATATAACCAAGTTATTATCATATAGTGTATAGCTTTAACTATTATATTTCGATGAAATTGACCAATTGAATGTATAAATAATTGATTATCTACTCAATCACTGTTGCTCCTGCTTCATATCATTCATACACTCTCGAGATTGACGCACATTTTCAAGATCCTAAAAATGAGCAGTGCATTCTCGAGATTGTGCAAATCGGCAAATACACGGAACATATACACAAGGAAAATCTCGATTTTGTTACCTCAGTTTTGCTTATAATATAGATGCGAAGTGACTTTGGTACTTCCTTTCAATTAAATTCCGAAAAATAGTAACATAAGAACATGAATTTTATTTTACTTTCAATTAAAGAATTAAAGAATTACAAAGGTGTCTGATGTGTTCTCTAGCTTATTTAGCTTACGAAGATGCATATTTGTCAATTAACAAATAATCAGTACCTCTCTGTTTTTCAAGAGGAATTGGGGTGAAATAAGTCAAATTTTTGGGTACGAAACAGTCTCTGTGTGCTGCAAAAACTATATCTACACTAAGAGAATTTTCAGAAACTCTTTTCACTGATTATTCCGTCCAAGTTCAATGAAATGCGATTGATTTTCAAGAAAACGATTAAAAATGTACATTAATTATAATGAATTCGTTCAAGATGTTTATCTATTCGATATTCCTTTTATAATATTGATAATTCATTAAAAAAAAATATTATATAATGTCAGAGACGTGTTTATATTGAAGGATAAAATATTCTTTCATGAAATAATATCTTGATTGCAAAATAATGAATCACTATTTTCTCGTTGCTAGCAATTTATCTTCGTATAAAATCAACCTTTTGAAAATGTGTGAACGTTCCAGCACCTTCATAATTCAATTCCTAATATTACCAGGGATATATTCTGCATTACTGTCATTCCAAGGCGTGCGTTATTCCTGTCTGTATTACTAAGAAGAAAATAAATGCTAGTTGGTAATTGCAGGAAAGAATGTAAATACTAATATAATAATCAATTAAATCTATTAATCACTCTTTCTATTTATTGGTTGAGCGTTAAAATAGCAAAAATTTACTTAAAAATTCTATTACTTCAATCAATTCATTTTCTGACTGTCTATGGGAATTAATTATTTTATATTTCATAGCTGTAACTCATTTGAAATATGAAACGTACCTTATTTAATTTAAGATTAAAAAAAAAGCATATTTTTAAACAAATATATTTTCAGTATTTCATAGCATATAGGTATAACAAATTCTGCTTTAATTTAGATATTATAAACTAGTACACTAGAGCACCTCTCATAAGTAACACAAGTTAATGTGGTTCATGTTGGCACTAGGTTGACAAATCGAACTGGCACTGTTTTTTTTTTTGCAAAATGGGCCCAAGATGTTGCTAATATTTCAAGTTTCAGCAATGTAATGTTGATACACTATATAGTAATCAGATTGGGGCAATATAACAATTCAATGGGATGGATTCGCCGGTGCACCGACAATAATGTGGGTTCAGGACAATTAGCCATCGACAAAATTTCTCTCTCAATGAGGGGTAACTTTTCCTTCTCATTGAAGGGTAACATTTCCCTCTCAATGAGGGGTAATATTTCCCTCTCAATGAGGGGTAACAATTCCTTCTCAATGAGGGGTAACAATTCTCTCTCAATGAAGGATAACATTCCCTCTCATTCACATCTCTCGAACTGTTCAATCAGAGCACTAATTATTTTCGCAATGACATTGCATTTCCTTAATGTCAGTAATTACTTATCAGCAAAATGTCTTCATTGCTTAATTAGGCTGATGAATAATGTGGAAAGACAAGAAAATTATGATTGGAAATATTTGCTTTAAATGATTTATTAGACGCTATTTTAAATTTAAATTTTATTAACTATTTCTCTTCAAATACATACTAAAATAAGAAATATACTGACATAATGAAACTAATAAAATAGGAAGTATACTAACATAAGAAATATAATAAAATAGGAAGTATACTAACATAAGAAATATACTAACATAAGAAATATACTAACATATGAAATATACTAACATATGAAATATACTAACATAAGAAATATACTGACATAAGAAATATACTAACATAAGAAATATACTAACATAAGGAATATACTAACATAAGAAATATACTAACCTAAGAAATATACTAACATAAGGAATATACTAACATAAGAAATATACTAACATATGAAATATACTAACATATGAAATATACTAACATAAGGAATATACTAACATAAGAAATATACTAACATAAGAAATATACTAACATAAGGAATATACTAACATAAGAAATATACTAACATAAGAAATATACTAACATAAGAAATATACTAGCATAAGGAATATACTAACATAAGGAATATACTAACATAAGAAATATACTAGCATATGGAATATACTAGCATAAGAAATATACTAACATAAGAAATATACTAGCATAAGGAATATACTAGCTTAAGAAATATACTAACATAAGAAATATACTAACATAAGGAATATACTAGCATAAGAAATATACTAACATAAGAAATATACTAACGTAAGGAATATACTAGCATAAGAAATATACTAACATAAGAAATATACTAGCATAAGAAATATACTAGCATAAGGAATATACTAACATATGAAATATACTAGCATAAAAAATGTATATGGCATGTACACATCTTACCTAGAGCATGTACTTTATGCTAACACATACTAGCGTGTCATTAAAGTCCATCAATTACATATTTATGTATGTTATTTCTCGTTTTCTTTGTTCAATGATGTAGAAATTTTAAGAAAAATTCCTCTTAATTATTTACATTTCATATTTTCATATTTGTCATTTGAAAGTCAATTTCAGTTGGCAAATTCCCACTGTTCGACTACAGTGAGTGCTCGGTAATTGAGTGATAATCCTAGATTGAATGACAAGATTTTATTAAAAAAACTTGCTGATGAATGTTTATCAATATTTTAGGTTATTTCTCACCAAGATGTGATTCTTTGAAACCATTAGTTGGCATTAAATTAAAAAAAGTTCAGAGTTGTCAAACGGTATCTCATTTTTGAATTTTGATCATGTGAGAAAAAAAATTATATATCCTCTCCAGATTCCGAGAAAAATATTAGTTTATACATAATATTGTAGAACTAATATGTAATTATTAATATTCTTAAAGTACTCGAACGAACACCTTTACCGGTGCAATTACGGCAATATATAAATAGGCAGTTGTGATTCGAGGCTACTTATAGACAAAGAATTAAATTTAGGAATGCTCTTTGTATGTGGATTTAGTCCTTTAGTTTTCAATGATTTCATTATTTGTATGATATATTTTTAATAATTTTTCTTGCACGTACAATTTTTCAAATTAATTTAAAATAAGTTGGTATCATTGAGTAATTCTGGTTTACTACTAAAGTAGAAAATGATTGAAATTTATTTAATAGTTTTCCTACTTACCATCATTACTATTTTATAATTTAATCATTTGATACATTATTCTGTTAGAGTACATGTTTTGTAACATTAGAGAGTGTTAATATCCCCTTTACGACAATTTGTCGAGGAAATGTCTTGAAACATTTTGTAGACGAAACGTTTTGTTGACGAAACGTATTGTCAACGAAATGTCCTGTCGACGAAATGTCTGTCGATGAATCATCTGTCGACAAAACGTCTGTGGGGCGAGCTATAGTTATGTAAACTTTACGAAATATTGTTAAAGAATATTGGTTCTTTCAACCAGTTAATGGTTAAACTAAAAGATTTGTTTTTAATTTTATTGGAATACAAATTACTATATCCCATTTCATTCCAGGTAAAAGTTTATTTTTATTTTTTGTTTAATTGACACCAATCAATATCCAATTGGTGGGGTATTAGATAATCTGACATCTGAAGTAAAAAGAGTGAAGTGAAAAAAGAAATAGATCGAACAATATCAATTGTTCCTTCAGTTTTATAAATAACTGTTATATTTTATAAATTGAATATTAACATTTTATATGAAATCTCAAACATTGTGAAGAATGAGCAAATTAAATTGACTTCCATTATCTACATTGATTGAATTTTCATTCCCTGGATGAAAGTTAAGGTGGGGCCAGAGAAAATTAAGATGGGTTACTTACTCTTCTATGGCCTCATCATAATTTTCTCACTGTGCTTCATCATATCAATAATTTAATAGATGTTCATTGTCTGATTCGGAATCAAATGCCCTATATCGCTGACGTTAAAATGAAATTAAGTACAAGGGACTGGAAGAAGCAGTCAGAAAGGAAAGCGGTCATAGGTCATCTATCACTTCCCAGGTAACATTGAGATATTCCCGAAATATTCCCTCGATATCTATATATTCCCTCATTATCTGCTATCGTAAAATGATATCGAGGGAAAATTCCAGGGATTAGTAAAAATTAGTTGATCCCTTAAAGATATCGAAAGAATATTCCAGGAATTAGTGAAAATTAGTTGATTCCCTAACGAAATCGCTGGAATATTCCTGGAATTAGTGAAAATTAGTTGATCCCCTAACGAAATCGAGGGAATTTTACAGAAATTAGTGAAAATTGTTTGATCCCTTATGATATCGAGAGAATGTTCCAGGAAATAGGTAAAATTAGTTGATCCCTATTGATATCGAGGGAATATTCCAGGAATTAGAGAAAATTAGTTGATCCCTATTGATATCGAGGGAATATTCAAGGAATTAGTGAAAATTAGTTGATCCCATTTGATATCGAGGGAATATTCGAGGAATTAGTGAAAGTTAGATGATCTTTATCGATATCGAGGGAATATTCAAATAATTAGTGAAATTAGTTGAACCCTTAACGATATTGAGGAATATTCCAGGAATTAGTGATAATTAGGTGATCCAAAACTATGTCGAAGGAATATTCCAAAGATTAGTGAAAATTACTTCACCCACTAACGATATCGAGGAAATACTCCAGGAACAAATGAAAATTAGTTGATATTCTGATGATATCAAGGAAATATTCCAGGAATTTATGAAAACTAGTTGATTTCTTTCCGATATCTAGGTAATATTCCAGGAATTAGTGAAAATAGTTGAATCCCTATCGATATCGAGGGAATATTCCAAGAATTACTGAAAATTGGTTGATCTCCTATGGATATCGAAGGAATATTCCAGTAATTACTAAAATTTAGTTGATCCCTATATCAATAATGAGGGAATATTCCAAGAATTATTGAGAAATAGTTGATCCACTAAAAATTATATAAAAAACGATTATAAAAGGAAAAAAGAAATAATCTATGAAATATGAAACTATATTTATCGATAATAACCTATAAATAAACTTGTGTTATCATATTGCATAAACTTAATTAAAAATCCTACTACTACTGTGTTCAGGAGGGTCAAGTGGTTAGCGTTGTAAGCAGAAGTCAACAAGGTGCTGGTTCGAGACCCGCAAACATCACTTCATTTCTTTTTCCATTTATTTCCATTTAATTTGTATATAACAATATTATGTATCATTCAACTAATTCATGTAAAATCAAACGTACACGTACAAATGCTTTATATGCTAGGAAATATTAATTTTGGTATTCTTATTTTTATATCCTTCCTCTATTTTAAATATCCAGGGAATATTCAGGGTATATTCCCATTTCTCAATATATAACGAGAGGGAAAATTCTATCATTATCATGATTATCTCAATTTTATTCCCTTGTTATCGAGGGAAAAATAATTTCGGTATTCCGTGCCCTTCCCTTGTAATCGAGGGAATATTCCAAGGATATTATATTTAAATCCAATCATTATTCCCTCGATATCATTTGGGGATATCCCCATATCGCTAAAACGTCATAATAGGACATCCCCTCGATAACGATGGGAATATAAAGGAAATAATCGCAGAGAATTTCCCAGGAATATCCCGGGGATAATTTTTTGTTACCTAGGTTTAAGTGGCAATGCTTATGATTGCAGAAAAGCTTCTTAGTGAATGCTGTCACTTACCAAGAAATGTGACGAAACGTAACACAAGCACCGGTGGCTGCACTCACGGATAGAAGAGCAAATTGAAGAGGTGATTGTAAGTGACGCCTAAACACAAATTCTAAGACCATGTAGCCGAAAAGTATAACCCCAACGCTAACCTCTAGAACTGCAAGTAACATTTAAAACTGGTAAACATGGTAAAAAATTGAAAAAAAATCTAAATCACAAGAGTTCGGGGACCTATGGACGCCACACCCATTCTTTTCCGTTAAACACAGACAGCATCAGTATAGAACTCCTGGAACATTCGTCCACGGAAAATTCATCGACGGAAAATTCATCTGTGCAGCTACTATTTCTTAAATTAGAAATCCAAAAAAGACATGATTGAATGTTAACAATATTCATATCCAAGAGATAAATGAATTTCATAAAATCTTGTTCGACGAAAATAGTATAGCTATTTCCAGCAGTTGTAACTGTTGATGAAAAATTCATTCAATTCATATTTATATAATTTGTAATTTAGAATAAAAAATAAATCAAAAATTTAAATCTAATAAATAGCTGGAATCTTTCAGTAGTTCAAAACATTGGCAAAATTGTTCAAAAAAATTAGGTATTTTATTCAGAGGGTATTGCATTTATTCTAGGTTATATATTTTTCCCTCAATGTCTCGATATTTTGGCTTTTTACAATGCTTGTCTCCCCACTTTTATTTCAATTTGGATGCTTCCTTACCCAACGCTGCGATTAATTTCCAAATATTTGAATGCTCACTCGTTATTGATGCTTCCATTATGGAGTGGAAACCATCTATGTAGAGTTTTGATAATTCGTGAAAAATCCTGTAGTATTCTATCTTGAGCATTCTAAAATTCAACTTAAAATAACGCTTTTTACTTACATTGTTTTTATTACATTAGTAACATTACCTACGTACATTAAACTTCTTTATATCAAAATATTTTACAGAACATCATTGCTCCAATTTATTTAATTATACGAATTTTCCGTGAATGAATTTTCCGTGGACGAATTTTCCGTGAATGAAATTTCCGTGGAGTAATTATCCTGTCACATCCTGCGGGCTATCTTATTAAGAAATAACCTTAACTTCTTCTCTATAATAATAGATATCGAATATAGTAACAGAATTCTAATTAATCTTGTAGAATAAAAAATATAAAAGTATGAAACATTTAAAATGTAAAACATGAACATATGTAACGTTACAAATGTACAACATAAAAAAATGTTAAAATGTGAACTTAAAAATATTAAACATAACAATATAAAATATGTGAAATATCAAAAATTGTTAATGCTTTCAAAACTACAGATAATGCTCGTACAACGGACGATTTTTAATAGAAAAGGGTAAATGAACAAAAATTGTCTGTCCATTATACCGGACATGCAGCACGCCACAACGAACTCCTTAAATTATATTGTTCAACCAATATTCTATTAACCTAACAAATATCTAGTCATACATTTATTATATTCGGACGTAATGCAATTTCAAATCTACACTCAATGTACTGTTTTTTCAAATTTTCAGTTATATGATTTAGTTACCCTTTACAGAGCTCTACAGGAATTTAAAAGAGGTGTAACTATCTTATATCTAGTTAGTTGCTAATGTCTTTTTTTTTATTTTATATACCTTATTATTTCGTGTTTTCATTTATATGAATAAGTTATACAAATATTATAATATTTTCATAAAAATTTATATTCAATAATAATAATAATTTCAGATTGCTTACCTTCTGGCTTTATTAGCGTTGCTTTGAAATACTGTTAAAGAAAACTTACAAAGTTTAAGTCCCTAACTAAACTAATAATGTGACGTTTCAGCGGACACTGATCAGTATAGCGGCCACCTTTTCCAATACATGTATACTTACCGTTGTACGAGCTTTACCTATACTTTATTATTAATAGCGTGAAAAACTTTAGAAAAAACAGAAAATTACAGAAAATATCGAAATTTAGGTTAAACAGATGAATCTTTCAAAATCGATACGAATGCAAGGTCTCTGCAAAAAAACTGATTATATCTCCTAGTTATATGTATATTTAGGATATATTTACCTTTATGGTCCAAATTTTTCTTCCATTTTTTTTCTCTTCGTGCCGTAAAAGTAAATGGATCCTATAATTTTAAAGTAATTAAATGTATTGGATTAAATAGATAGACTTAAACTAAATTGTTATATCATACAACTGTTTCTTTGCTATTTTATAAAATGGAATAACTTCATAACCAAACATTTCAAAATCTATTCTGTATGCATCAAACAGCATGGAAACTTGTTTCAGAGTTATCTGAGAGTAGAAATGTACCAAACTATCTCTTTCATCCTTTCTGAACATCCCCATATAATTATCTGAAAGATCAAGAATATGTATGTTGTGAAAATCATTTTCCAGTACATTTCTCCCCGAAGTTTTATGGGTGAATTTGCCTCTAAATTGGGGAAATCCTGTGATTCTCACCAGAGCTTCTATGTCCTCTTGAAAAGTCTCGAGCTTCAGGACGGCATTGTAGTTAATGTGGCACGGTGAGCAGATTAGAAAATAGTAACGCCAGTGTTCATTGTACTTCTCTGTAGCAGTGTTCGTCAAATATTCTACGAACTCGGGAAATGTTGGCACGTCATTGTGAAAAGAATTTGGAGGCTTTTCCTTGCGAAACTTCTTTATGATGAAAGTATTATACTTCTTGAGAAATTTCTTGAACATAGCAGGACTTTCTGAATAATTTTTGTTGCTTATTTTATCTCTGTTAAAGAAAGTTTCATCAAAATGTTGCATCTTACCTTATTACTAGTTTTACAAGATGTTACCAGAGATTACTAATACCTATAAGCAGAGAGTATCCTAGCAAAAGGATGTCTCACAACCATAACGTTCAGGAACTGTCTTGAATATTCGTCAGTTTCCCTTAACTGCAGATGAGGCATCAGGTTTCTGAGAACTGTGTGCTGTTTACTTCTTCCCAGCTCAGTAATTAGGTATTCTTTCTCAAGAATGGATAGAAAAGACTCAACAAGCGACGTGGATGTTACTTTCGGTAGCTGCAAAAGTATAAAACCTAAACATTCTGATATTTCAAAAAAACGATGACTATAAATCAAATATTTCATATGATTGAATTCGTTTTTTTTCTGTTTTCAGAATCACAAAAAAGTGCTTACACAAAATATATGCAGAATTTCGAAATTATATTTTCTAGTCACCAAATGCTCGATATTGCGTTCTTATTTTTGTCTTCCTTTTATCTTACCTTACACCATCCTAATTTCTGCTGACGAGCAATGAGTCTCTCTGTATTATAGATGGCGGAGAGATTGCTTCTGATCATTTGTTGTGAGAGTCTGAAAATACCTCAATTTTACCAAAGCCGATAACTTACTTTAATCTAAATCAATTGCAAACCATATTTTCTTCTAATCATCTCGAATTCTTCTGATAACATACTTCAAACTTCTGTTAATGAAACTTCTAAAGCCATAATATGTACGATTTATTCTATCAGATCTCCTCCGCATTGTTGACATTCTTTCTTGGTCAAGTCTCTTAAAGTCCTCCAAATTTTCTTCACGTTTGCTGAGGCGCATTCTCTGTAAAAAATCGAACAAAACATATGTACGACATTAAAATATCTTAATATTATATGGTATGAACTTAGATTAAACATACTGTATTGAAGAAAAAACATCTTCTAATAAGTTTAAACATGTTCTAGCAAGATAAAAAATGTTCCAAAAAGATTAAAAAACAAACTTTAAAAAAATCTAAACATGTTTTAATAAGTTTAAAAACATGTTTTAACAAGTTTAAACATGTTTTAACAAGCTTAAACATGTTTTAACAAGTTTAAACATGATTTAACAAGTTTAACCCTGTTTTACAAGTTTAAACATGTTTCAACCAGTTCAAACAAGTTTTAACTAGTTTAACATGTTTTTACAAGTTTAAACATGTATCAACAAGTTTAAACAAGTTTTAACAAAATTTAATATGTTCTAACACTACAACTTACGTTTGAAAAACTCTCCAGACTGTTTCCCAAATAAAACATTTTGAAGGTGTAGATAAATGCACAAAGTATCAGTACGATAAAAATACTTCGGAAAGCAAAATTGCGATACGTTAATTTCATTATTTATGAACTTGTTTATAAAAGTAAAATAATTTAATTAGCTTCATTACGTGTACTGTAGAAGAAGAAAATTTTTAATGCTAGATAAAACATTTGTAAATAACATTGAAGTTCACTGAAACAGTTTCTCGAAAACTAATAATAAAATTAGAAGCATAATGAACCGAAGACACTGTCAGCAGCTTACTAATGACACTTGTCATTTGTAAGCTAACCAGATGACAAGAAATGATGAGTCAGCTAATGGGACACTTGAACCTTATCAGCAACTCTTTAACAACATGTAGGGATAGAATAACTTCTTCCAAGACTTTTACCAATGAAACTTTTGATACAATTGGATAATAAATTATTTACAGCACCTCATGATTCATTCACATGACCATTCAATTGAAATTAAAACTAGCGAAAAGATTAGGAATGAAAGACAACGAATTCGTGTCTGGGCGTACTTTTTTCGTCAGTTTTTAATCCAATGGAAAGCCTTTTTGCTGTCCTAATAAGGAGTCTCTGGAAGGAGACGAATTCGATATTTGGACTTGGATTCAATCTCCATTGAAATTCAAAGGAGGTATATTGATAAATATGAATTATGATTTGAAAAATTGAAAATAATTAAGTTATATCAAAACTCTGAAAAGAGAAAATGAACTAAAGTTACTCGAAAAGAAAAGTTAGATAATTAGTACAATACGAACATTGAAAATTACACTTTTCATAGAATCTCTCTGGTTCTATCTTCTTTATTAGTAAATAAATTAATTTTCCTTCGGTCATATTATACATTATATATAACACATACATAATACATAAACGGTAAATACCATTATACTACTGTAAAAATAATTTAAAAGGAAAACCAACACCAATCATAGGTATGCTACTCGGAAGACAGAGCTGCTTGTCAATTCAACAATGGTTTGTTATATTGTTTTTAATTCCATTAGCATTTGCTTAACCATGCATGCAATTAAATTATGAGTAGGATTTTTAATTAGGGATTTTAGCTGTTGCCATCACTCGAAAATAATTAGGTTTATTATTTGCTGTCACTGCAATCCAGATATTTCTCTCTAAATAACCTATAAATTAAATATGAGGAATCTAATTATATGTTCTGGTAGAATTTATTAACTTTATGATATCCAAATGATACGTTTTTATTATTATTATATTTTTTTTTTGATTCAGCTGCAATGTTTATTCGATAAATTGCAATGCATATGGACATTGGTAATTCGTATTTTGATAATTTTAAACAATTACTAACGAGAACGCAAAAAAATAGCAACATTTAAACTAATATCAATGTAATTAATACTGTAAGTATATGAGCCTTTTAATACCTAATGTGATGATTATTTTTATTTATTTATTTATACATTTATTTAAGCATACAAAATTAATACATTGTAAAACTAAAAAATACACAAATCGAAAATAGAAATAAGATGCAGCTAAGGTTCCGCAGCTCACAATCATTTAAAAGAATGAGTACTGTAACACCTTTTGAAAACTCTAATTGAAAAGTTTAAATTCTAATTTGTATTCAAAGGAATAGGGTTCCAAGTTTTGGCTCCAACAAACATAAATGACTTTGACCTATGATTATGATAATAATGAAAATAATTTATTGATGAACTCTTCTAAAATGTAGCAAAACATTATCATTATCAAATCTAGTTTCATAATTATGTAGGCTATTGAAACTGTTTAATGAATCTAACAATTGTGTATCATGCTTCAATATTAAAATGAGTTTTGAATAAGTAAACTACAACTGCATAAAAGAAAAGTTCGTTAGTCGATAGTCATTTCATATTACCAAAAATCACAGTTACATGATTTTTGTACAAAAATTTGATTCATTAATGCCATATCAATTTTAAAACAAAAACGATTTAAATACTAACGAATCTTGTCAAAAATTTGCAAACTCTACGCAACAATATAACAGACTTGAGTTATGAAAATACAAGAAAATTTTCGAAATTATATATTGTGAGCAACGGCATTAAAAAAAGATATTTTATTATTTGTATTGTAAATGCTAATCAAAATTAAGATATGTTTATCAACTTCCCTGTATTTTCTTTTTTGATAGATTTTGGCACCTTGAGAATGCTTTCAATATTTAGCATTAGCTAGATTTTCTTTATTTTTAAAGCATCAATGAAAAATTTAAAACCAACATATTCGGATGGATTTTAGTTAGTAAACCAATTAAATGACAAGTATAATGTCCTTTCCAATAAAAATAAAATTATAATGAAAAATATAATTATACAATATACATATATATATAGTAATTTTATTTTGTAACTAACAATAAATTATAAGGTTAAAGTGAATTATACCAACCACTTATTTTGTTGGAAGAAAAATCAAGACTTCATTATTTACCAATAATATTTACATCTCTTATATTTTCAACCGGCGACGAATTATCCGGAGATGAATTTTCCAGCAACGATTTGTGCGGACACCCTTAAAAACTACATCACTGGCTTCCATGCAATGGGTTCCTCTTGAGTTCTCTCTTGATGTAGGACAAGTTTTGTTTAGTGGTTACTTTGCATTTGCCCTTATCCTTGCAAGTAATCTTTTTTATGGGATCAGCAATAAATTACATGACTGTACGTAGTCGTATATAGATGTACGTAGTCGTATGAATCTGTTCAGAGTAAATTTTATTTTACTGCATATTTGATCATTCTTTTGAAAAGTAGCAACGTTGCTCTGCCGCTATGCGCTGAGGCAGCAGTGCAGTAGTTGTTGGTGAAAATGTAAAGGCAGCGCCACTATAGTCCGATTACATTAGTCAGCATGTAGCGCCATCGGCAGTGCCGCTGCTTTTCAAATACGCGCTACCCACTTCTTGATGAGGGGTATAATAGGTAAAGCTCGTATAGCGGGCGATCTTTAAACGATCGTCTGCTACGTACCCTACAAGGGATAAAATGTCTGTTCTAACAGACATGTAGCTCGCTACAAAGACCCCTTTCAGTTATATAGTTTAACATATATTTTATTCGTCAATTTACAGACAACAGTAAATATTTTGTTGTTCATATTTTCACTATTTTGATTTTGTTACCTTTTTCATCCACATTTTGTTTGATTTGAAAAGATTTATAAGAATTAAGAACAAGGGTAATAATTCTATATTATATTGCATTATACACTCTATTCATTTGACAAAACAAAAAACAGAAAATGAATAAATTCATTTTATATAGTATTCAGTTTAATTAACGATCATTAATTATTTGTCTGCATGTAATTACATAGATATCTATGTGATTGAGGTTTAAAAATACTACCTTTTTTTATAATATTCTAGAGTACTTAAGCAACAGTTTTACCTAACATATTATTTCGATCATTTATATAAGTAAGGTATATTAATATTATAAAATTTTCATTAAAATAAATATTCTTTTGATAATACTTTGAGATTGTTTACCTTCATTATACGTTTCTTTCAATCGTTGTTAAAGAAAACTTGTAAAGTATAAATTCCTACTGAAGTGAAACCTCAGTCGCGTATATCGTCCATTGATCAGCATAGCGGACACTTTTTTCGGTACGTATACTGTCTTAGTATGTGCCTTACCTATAATTGTTTTCCATCATGTCGTGTATGTGTCTTTTTTTAATCTAGAGATGTGCCACGTGTTACAATAACAAACAGTACAAGTGAGGTCGTGGTTGCCAAACTTATTTCACTTGTCAGCAATGGCACGTGTACTAAAACATGAGTTTAAACCCACCCAATGAAAGTGAAATTTTTGGTAAGATTTGCACAAAATGTCACTATAAAAAATTCGCCACTGCAAAAAAGTTACTCACTGAATAAATTGAACACTATTCATTAATAATGACATCGTATGCTGTGAAAACACCAACAGAATGGAACGGAATGACGCACCTGCTACTCTGATGAAAGCAGGATAAGAACTGAATATAATTGGTTTGATTTCTTGTATTTGATTTGAGTACAATTCATTGGGTTGATAACATATAAATTATTAGTTTGAGTACATTTAATTGGTTTGATTTCATTTGTATTGGTGTAAGTAATTATTGTTTTGAGCACGTTGTTATTGATTTGAGTGCTTTTTATTACAAGTAAAGCTGATACAACATGTACCGGAAGAAATAGTCGCTATACCGATCAATTGACACTATTAGCAAGTAGCTAATTAAAACCTTGCATGATTTCTTTAACAAAAAACAATCGAAAATTGATATTAAATAAAAATTTGATAGAAATCTTATACAATATGTATTATTCACTTGTAGATATGTACAAAAAATAATTTAGGTATAACTTCATACCGCTTGAAGTTCAAGAGAAAATGAAAAAGAGGATAATATTTTTTTTAACACCACCTACATACAAATTCTACTGAAAACAATTTATAAATACATTATTTCATTTTTTGATTCATATTTTTGTGTTTGGTCAACAAAGAATAGAAATGAAACAAAACATATCACTTCCTAGTTATCAAATATTGGTTCCTTTATAATCAGATCCACTTCATAGCTCAGGTGAACTAAATATTTTCTATCATTAATATCTTGGAAAAACTAAATTCATTGAGCGAATGCTAAGACAATAATCTTGACATATATCGTTTTCTATAATCTTAGCATAAAATATACTTCAAAACTCAGGTGCAGTTCATAACTCAAGTCCTTCATTACTCGAGTGCTTCATAACACAGAACTTCATAACTCAGGAGTTTTTCTGTACCTCTGAATAAAATATATATATGAATAGATACTTGGTAGACGAATGAAATATATTTTAAACCATATGATTAATAGAATTCGTTTTAGGAGATGTGTGTCTACTAGAACGGAAAACTTTTGTCTTTGCTGAAGGTGTCCGTTTTGAGATCCTCCGTTGTAAGCTTTAACTGTACTACCATTACGTTTTTATTGATTGTAGTACGTTTTTGTTGGTTTGTGGACGTTTTGAAGGGTTTAAAGACATTTTCATTGGTATTCATACGTTTCTATTGGTTTGATTAAATTTGTATTTTTAAGTACGTTTCATTGAAATAAGTACGTGTTTACCAATGATTGAAGTACGTTTTTATTTGTTTGAGCACGTTATCATTGGTTTAGGTACGTAGATATTGAGTTCAGTACTTATTTATTGGCTTGAGCACGATTATTATTGGTTTAAGCACGTTTTTCATTGTTTTAAGTACGAATTTATTAGTTTCAGTACTATTTTATTCCTTTCTGTTCATATATATTGAGTTCAGTATTGTCTATTGTATTGATGAAGTGACTGCCATTTTAAATTTGATATTTATATTAAATACATTTTAATTAATTCATTCATTGCATCCAAAAATAAATAAAAGTAAAATCACACTTGGAAATAAACAAAAGTCAACTTCAACCTAAATTTTGAATTCATTTGAACCATAAATAAAGTTAGCAAGTGCATTTAATTATTGCAAGCTGTATTTAAAAAAATGGAGAAATACATTTATTATGAAGTGTAAAACTGAATACTTTTTCCTTTTTTTTTAACAAAGGTAAAAAATTGTTATGGAGAATAATATTTACATTTGTTTAACTCTGTCATTTTAAAGCACTTTAGACAATTTATTTCGCTGCACAGACTCCTAAATTAATAATTTGTGAGATGTTATTGTATTAAATGATGTGAATGTGAAGCAGCAATACGAAACATGGAAAATGTGAAACATGAATAATGTGAAACATGAATAATGTGAAACAAGAATAATGTGAAACAAGAATAACGTGAAACATGAGTAATGTGAAACATGAATAATGTGAAACAAGAATAATGTGAAACATGAATAATGTGAAACATGAATAATGTGATAAATGAATAATGTGAAACATGAATAATGTGAAACAAGATTAACATGAAACATGAATAATGTGAAACATGAATAATGTGAAACAAGAATAATGTGAAACAAGAATAACGTGAAACATGAGTAATGTGAAACATGAATAATGTGAAACAAGAATAATGTGAAACATGAATAATGTGAAACATGAATAATGTGATAAATGAATAATGTGAAACATGAATAATGTGAAACAAGATTAACATGAAACATGAATAATGTGAAACATGAATAATGTGAAACATGAATAATGTGAAACATGAATAATGTGAAAAATGAATAATGTGAAACAAGAATAATGTGAAACATGATTAATGTGAAACATGAATAATGTGAAACATGAATAATGTGAAACATGAATAATGTGAAACATGAATAATGTGAAACAAGAATAATGTGAAACATGAATAATGTGAAACATGAATAATGTGAATGTTATTTGATGATTAGAATTGGCCCTTGGAAAATATTTGCAATCTTGTTTCTAGTATATTTCTATTTATTCATCCTAGAAAACCTCTCAGTAAGAGTCCGATATCACCAAATGTAATCAAAATCTGTTCTTCTTCCTGTCACGCCATTTATTGGTTAAAAAATTAATGCAAAACTTGCAATGCAGTTGAACGATGAAATAAAACTCATCATGACAATTCTGCTGCATTTTCAGTCTGTTTTTAAAGTCAAGTGACGTCAGGAAATGAACATGCAGTAACACATGCAGTAACACATACAATAGCTTATTACTTAACACATACAACAGCACATACAGTACTACATGCAGTAGCACATACAGTAACACATACAGTAGCTTATTACGTAACACATACAGTAGCACATACAGTACTACATGCAGTAGCACATACAGTAACACATACAGTAGCACATACAGTAACACATGCAGTAGCTTATTACGTAACACATACAGTAGCACATACAGTACTACATGCAGTAGCACATACAGTAACACATACAGTAGCTTATTACGTAATACATACAGTAGCACATACAGTACTACATACAGTAGCACATACAGTAACACATACAGTAGCTTATTACGTAACACATACAGTTGCACATACAGTACTACATGCAGTAGCACATACAGTAACACATACAGTAGCTTATTACTTAACACATACAACAGCACATACAGTACTACATGCAGTAGCACATACAGTAACACATGCAGTAGCTTATTACGTAACACATACAGTAGCACATACAGTACTACATGCAGTAGCACATACAGTAACACATGCAGTAGCTTATTACGTAACACATACAGTAGCACATACAGTACTACATGCAGTAGCACATACAGTAACACATACAGTAGCTTATTACGTAATACATACAGTAGCACATACAGTACTACATGCAGTAGCACATACAGTAACACATACAGTAGCTTATTACGTAACACATACAGTAGCACATACAGTACTACATGCAGTAGCACATACACTAACACATACAGTAGCTAATTACGTAACACATACAGTACTACATGCAGTAGCACATGCAGTAACACATACAGTAGCTTATTACGTAACACATACAGTAGCACATACAGTAACACATGCAGTAGCTTATTACGTAACACATACAGTAGCACATACAGTACTACATGCAGTAGCACATACAGTAACACATACAGTAGCTTATTACGTAATACATACAGTAGCACATACAGTACTACATGCAGTAGCACATACAGTAACACATACAGTAGCTTATTACGTAATACATACAGTAGCACATACAGTACTACATACAGTAGCACATACAGTAACACATACAGTAGCTTATTACGTAACACATACAGTTGCACATACAGTACTACATGCAGTAGCACATACAGTAACACATACAGTAGCTTATTACTTAACACATACAACAGCACATACAGTACTACATGCAGTAGCACATACAGTAACACATGCAGTAGCTTATTACGTAACACATACAGTAGCACATACAGTACTACATGCAGTAGCACATACAGTAACACATACAGTAGCTTATTACGTAATACATACAGTAGCACATACAGTACTACATGCAGTAGCACATACAGTAACACATACAGTAGCTTATTACGTAACACATACAGTAGCACATACAGTACTACATGCAGTAGCACATACACTAACACATACAGTAGCTTATTACGTAACACATACAGTACTACATGCAGTAGCACATGCAGTAACACATACAGTAGCTTATTACGTAACACATACAGTAGCACATACAGTACTACATGCAGTAGCACATGCAGTAACACATACAGTAGCTTATTACGTAACACATACAGTAGCACATACAGTACTACATGCAGTAGCACATGCAGTAACACATACAGTAGCTTATTACGTAACACATACTGTAGTACATACAGTAAAACATGCAATAGCTTATACAGTAACACATACAGTAGCACATACAGTAGCACACTCAGAAGTACATACAGTAGCACATAAAGTCTCACATACAGTACTATATACAGTAACACATACAGTAATACATACACCTAAACATACAATAGTTTATACAGTAACACATACAATAGTTTATACAGTAACACGTAAAATAGCTTATACAGTAACACATACAGTAATACATACAGTAAAACATACAATAGCTTATACAGTTACACATACAGTAGCACATACAGTAGCACGTACAGTAGCACATACAGTAACACATACAGTATCACATACAGTAGAACTTACAGTAGTACATAGGTACAGTTGTACATACAATAGCACATACAGAATCACATACATACATACAGTAGCACAAACAGTAGCACATACAGTAGCACTTACAGTAGCACATACATTAGCACATATAGTAGCACATACAATAGCACTTACAGTAGCACATACATTAGCACAGATAGTTGCACATACAGTAGCACTTACAGTAGCACATACATTAGCACATATAGTAGCACATACACTAGAACTTACAGTAGCACATACAGTTATAAATTTTCTATCACAAGAATAAGTGAAAATCAGTTTCAAATTTCAATTTAGTCGAGTGTTTTTTCAATGAAAGGACAAAGCTGTTTGTTCAGATGGGACTTTATCAAAGTTAATTTATTAACTCACCTAAAATACACATGAATTGATTAATGGTTAGTAAAGCTAATTAACCTGTGTTACAGTGACACAAACTCGTAAATTTGTAATGATCTCGAACTTCATCACAGTGCAATGATTAGAGGACAAATAGGGTAAAGATCTATCTAACATTACTGAGTAAAGGGACTAAGTAGATGCAACCCTCACTCGGTTTAACTAAGGAAAGTTATCAAAATATTTTATAGATCATTCACCTTATTTCTTTTCAGTTGTCGAAGTATCCACAATCATTTTTTTAAGTTTAGGTTATTTCTGATTGATACAATTCTTTAAAATTTGGGTCCGTTTCCTTCATCATAAATGCGATCGTTTGGCTCCCTAAAATATGTCATCATTTTTCACCATGATGAGCCTTCATCAATCATTTCTGCTATTTTTACACTCCCTCAATTCATGCATTTCAATTCTTAAACGGAATGTATAGGAGAATTTGACAAGAAACCAAAAGAAAAGTTTCAAGAGTTAATGCAGCTGATCAGCACTATTACTTATCACTGTGATGAGGAGTTGATGCAGCTGATCACTGATCAGCACTATTACGTATCATTGTGATGAGGATGATGCAGCTGTTCTGCACTACTCAATTGAAAATAGGAGTAGGTTAAAGGCAGCGGTTAGGCTGATCGAGGTTGTCACTACGGTAGCATGAGAGCAACTAGAGTGCAGCGTGGGAGCCAAACTGACCGCTTTGGGGGCTAATTTCAGTCTGATGTAACTGCGCAGAACTACTCTGAGCACCTGCTCCTATTGGCCTAGCGCACTGCCTAACTGCTGATGCGTGGCCCCTGGCCACGACTGTTATAATATTTATTACTATAATAGCAGTTTTGGCTAAGGGCCGCGTATCTGCAGTTAGGCAGCGCGCTAGGTAATTAGGAGCAAGTGCCAAGAGTAGTTCTGCGCAGTAACACTGGAGTATAATAAGCCCTCAAAAACAGTCAGTTTGGCTCCCAAGCTGCGCTTTTCGCTGCTTCCTGGCTGCCGTGGTGACAATCCCGTCGGCTTAACCGCTGCCTCGAACCTGTTCCTATTTTCAATTGGGAAGTACAATGGCAAGGTGATGTCAACTCATTTTACCGAAGCTAGATTGCATTATCGATGCAAAATACTAATCATATTGATAATTAAAATTTGTTTTATAGATTTTAAAGAATGCAATGTTAAAATAATATAATTAAATATTTTATCCTTTGAATCAGAGAATTTCGAAATATACGAAAAAAAATCCCAATTCAACTACCGTACGTAAAGTTCACCTAAAACCTGAGTCACACTTATCAAAAAAAATTATATTCTGCAGTTCATGGTAGCACAATATAATAAAAACTATTTGAAGAACAACACAAATAGAATGATTCAGAATCTATGCATTTGTCACTTTATTAACAACACCACCTTATAAGGAAAACAAAGCTTATCCAAAGAACAACGAGGTCCTGCAATACGTTCCAAATTGTATAGAAATAAATTGTCGACAACATCAAACATAATTATTGTAGGTTTTTGTTCAAATGCTTCTGAGTGTAATTCTATTTGAACATTAAGAGGAT
Organism: Caprella mutica; assembly: GCA_947561585.1. Lineage (NCBI taxonomy): Eukaryota > Metazoa > Arthropoda > Malacostraca > Amphipoda > Caprellidae > Caprella > Caprella mutica. The sequence goes on along the minus strand of CANNZV010000389.1, from coordinate 45,458 downwards.
AACATAAGTATTAAGTACCTGCCGTGAAAGATTTCCTTAACTGGCGTTCAAATTCTGAGAGTAGTATGAACAAAGTAAGCCTCTCGATAAGTATGACTCTCATTAATCTCCTTAGTGGTTCTGAGTGCACCTACGTATAATTTGTATTAATGATATGATTAACTTCTTCGATATTTGAGTATGAAAAGTATATGATATGTAGCAGTTGTTACAGAGGTCATTCACAATAATATTTTGATACTCACTTCCACCTCCATTTCTGATAGAATAATTATGGGGAGAAATTTTACCCCAAATTAGAATAAATTACTCCCAACATTGTTCACAACATAAACATAACAATTTAATAATAAAACAGATTTCCTGGGAGAGGAGAGAGGGTCAGTCAGTAAGACATCATTTAAAATCCTTCATTTGCATGAAATCAAGTATCAGTTTAGTGAACTAATTTAAATATGGTTATAATTACCTATAGGATGCGTGATCTAAATTAGTAAACAATCTCCGAAAAGATTAGTGAGTTAATTCTATGCATCTTCACGAGTTCAATATACCGATATAAAAAGATCACACTGAAAAAATCGAGAAGGTTAATTTGGGGCAAACTTGGAAGTTTCTTGGCAAATGTACCATAAGGAACTTCAATTCGATAAAAAAAAGCATTAATCTACGGCGTGCTTCAATGGATTTGGAAATTCGGTCACTCTTTCATTGAAAATTCAACTCTTCACTTCGCACTTATCTTGTAAAGATTGGTTGTTGTTTATAAGAAAATAAATTTATTGAGAACAAAACTTAAGTATGGATGAAATTATGTTCACTTTCATTAGTGATTGGGCATAATGTTAAATTATATAGAAACGTGCTTGACATTTCATTTTTTTCCAATCAGAAGAAAATTTCTTTTTTTTTTTCTACGCATGGTTCACGATACAGTGAAGGGTTAAGTTTGAAGAAAATTCTTGGAACAGTTTATAATTTTTTTTTTGAAATAACAAAACTGACTAAAATTGTTTATATTTTTCAAATTAGATCCAGAATGATATCTGATATTTTCCAAAAAGACGAAATGATTCATAAACTCACTGCACAAAGTCATATTCTCATACTGATGATCACATCAGTATCATATTAGAAGGCCAGCAATGTTCTACTAAAATGAAAATGATTGAGATCAGAACGTACATTTGGATAACTCAAGGGAAATTATCTTCCATATTGTTAAATAATAGAATCCAAGGGGAAATTAGAGCATTTGGTTATGAATATCATTTTCAGAAGGTATATATGTACAATGGTACATCTATTCAATATATTATGCTAATAATACGATATTTATGTAATGTGTTTCGAAGTAAGATTATATTTATTTTCATTATTTTATATACATTTTTCTTTTTAAAAAAAATGTTTTATGTACTCATTCATGTCTTTAGAACAAATACTAGACTATGAATAACCTACAGTAAATATTGTTTATTCAAGTTATTAGCTTCAAATGAGGATTTCTTTATTTCTATAATTTATTAACTCTTTGTAATCGGATGTAGACTATAGTATACATGACATTTAATGTGTTTTAGATATTTATACGTGTATTTTCAATATATTTTATGACCAGCTGCTTTGATATAGCTGTTGTCAGGTGTAATACGGAACACTGGTTTCATTTTTCAAGCCAATGAATCAAATATGTGTAAAATAGTGCACTTTTTGTGTTTTATGATCTCTTTTTAACTTACTTTTGTAAAAAGATAATATCATTTTGTATCAGAACATAATCCAGGCATGAAAGGGTTAACTAATTTAATTACTGTTAATTAATTACATAGGAAATGAAAGTGAATAAATAACCAGTTAATATTTATTGACACACATAATATGAAATTACACAATTCGTGGGCATTTAGAGAATTATCTAATAGAACTAAGATGTCAGTGCTCCCTTATTAAATCTGTTGCTGATTTACCTGAGGCAAAAGTTCTAAACAAACTAATAAATAGGACTACATCAAAGTACAGTCGTCGTATTACATAATAGCTAGCCCTATAGACGTACATATACATATATATATACAGTATAATAATTTGATTGATTAGAAATAATTATATGTTAGAAAGAATTTTTTACACTAGAAATATTCATTTCTAATCAATCAAATTATTTCAATTTAACAGACTGATTACAAATAGTTAAAAGATTATCAAATCAATAATGGTTATATCTATGCTAAAACATTGTGCAACTTGTAATACTTGTGAAAACGTGCAGTCTGTCTCAGTGCCCAAATAGATTCACCGAAGATGATGCCATATTTGAATAACTGAATAATATAACTAATGAACGGATATTCACATTAGTTAAGCATAATGTAATAACATCTAAACCCTTTACCGTGCCAATGAAAAAGAAATTTTAATTTTAATTTTCGATTACAAATTCATATTCAAAATTCGTTTCTAAGACACTTTTTTTCGTGTGCATTTTTCCATATTTTGCGTTTTTTTCATGGAAATTTGATAAATTGAAGTGATCATATATAGCGTACCGCCCGGTTCTCCTAATACAAGTGATCATATATTATGATCACTTGGGCCGGATAGGGAACATAAAAAAATTGATTTTAATGAAAAAATATTGTGAATTAGGTACATTTCTTTTTATTTAGTGAAAAAAGTTCTGATATAAAGTATGACTCTATACTATATATTAATTCTCCATTTAAATTGAAACAATAATAATAAAAAAAATATCAAAATTATAAAAAAAGAATAATTTATTCAAATAATCCAGTACATGTGTCATCTTACGGCATTAGTAGACAGTTCAGACATTTTAAATAAGTCATTCTTATTTCAGAGAACAGAAAAATGATATAAAGCATTGTGTATTCAAAATATTTTTAGTGAGAATCGTGGTAGTTATAGAAGCAATTTCATACTCATTCGAACATAAATATACATTGCAGATTGAACAGGCAAAGTTTGAATACACATGATTTTTCAACTCGTAGTCTCTATCTTATCCAATCAACCTCATGCACTTCTTCGTCTATTTCTCTCTGTTCTATCATATCTTTCTCCAAAGCCTTTTCCTTTCTCTCTTCATCTCCACTGTCATTCATCCTAATGTTTTTCGCTATCTCTCTGTACTTCACCTTCACCACCTCTTATATAGCTTCAATTTCTCATCTCTTCTGTGTATTTCCCCCAATCTGTCTTCTTCGCTATAAGGACCCTCTTAATCAGCTTTTTCCGTGTCACTTTTTTTTCATCTTCCATCTCACCTTGATGATCAGGTGATTGATTACCTTCCATTCATACTCCTTTCCACTGTCATAATATATCATGTCCAGAGCAATGCCATGTCCTCCTTGTTTTCAACTTCTCAAAATATGGGTGTCTTGCCACTCTTCTGACATTAAAAATCATCAGGTTCTCCTCTGCCATTCACTACACCAGTCAATTGCGTATTCGTATACGTGCGTTTTACAAAGTCGGTGGTTCATGTTGAACCCTTCACAGCATTCCTATCAGTCCCCCTCTGGGTGATACATAGATGCTAACTAGTCTCTTCTCTCTCTTCCTGCTTGTTGGCACCACGAACAACTGTGTTATTCAGGTGATTGAATTTTCTGTCTTGGTACTTCTTGTTCTCCTCCGTCTAGTCCTCCATTCTCCATTGCAGCTACATTTCTCGCTACTCTTATAAATTTTCACGCCAGTGCATGCTTTGTGGCTCTTACCCCTCACTATACTTTATTGTTTTTCTTTGCAGCACCCGGCCACACTTTGCAAAACTGACCCCTGTTTCTCTCTTCACAACACACCGAGAGAGAGCTATCCTCTCTTACTTCCCCCAGTTACATGACACAAATGTAGCTTGTGCTCCTCCCAAGGAAACATCCTTTTACTCGCTTCATGCCGATAAATAATAATGGTGAAATTGATGTTATGGATTTTATATCAATTATATGACAAGAGTATGGTTAAAAGTGGATATAATTCAAGACCCAACCCTAAAACTGTGTAATTATTTGATTATGTATACTAATTTTCTTATTCTATTAATTATGCTCAAGGCTATATTTTTATACAAAACGCATAATATCGCATCCCTAGTTATTACAGTACTAATGGTCTTTAATTAAATTAATACAGTAGACTCTTTACAAAATGGGTAAATAATATAATTGTCTTGGGGCCCAATTGTCGTTGGCCTAATTGTCCAGGGCCCAACTGTCGGCTGGCCCAATTGTCCAGGGCCCAACTGTCGGTGGGCCCAATTGTCCTGGGGCAAACTGTCAGCGGGCCCAATTCTCGGTCCACGCTTATATTAGGAGGAAGGAGGGGGGGGGGGGGGGGGTACACCTAAACATAAGGGGTGAGTGTGTGTTTTGTTCATCTCGTGTACGTAGTGATGCAGTTAGTGAGATTTATTCACCCAGTTGTAATTCACCCTCATGGGAAGTTCACCCAGTGGCAATTCACCCACATGGGCAATTCACCCACATTGGCAGTTCACCCAATGGCAATTCCCCCAGTGGCAATTCGTCGTGCACCATAATTATGATCACTAATCTTGACCTTTTAGGGGAACCGGGCGGTATGCCATATATGATCACTTCAATTTATCAAATTTCCATGAAAACTATGTAAAAAGAGAAAAAATGCACATGGATAAAAGTGTCTTAGAAATGAATTTTGTATATAAATTCATAAGCAAAATTTCAAATTTCACTTCATTTCTTCATTGGCCTGGTAAAGGATCAATTACAAATGTTTTTATCAATTTTTAATAATAGCCTATTGAAATTTTTAGCTGGTTATTATGACACATTCAATAATTGTGATTGTACCCTATTTTACACTATTATTAATTTTCATGATATAATACAGAATAGGTTTGTTAGTTGACAAACTTCTCAAAAGTTGTAACTAATAAAAACCTTCTGTATATTCGATATATTCCTGCTTTTAAATTCAGTTGAGGTTTGACTCTAGGCAAGAGAGGTGGTGAGTGTCCTGCTGTGCTGAGTAGCGGCGTGACTCTCCACTGTAGCAGATGTACCTTAATTATTGCCTGGAGAGCAAGTAATGTAACGCAGTGATTGATAGGAAGTTTGTGCTAATGTGAAATTCAAAGACTTTTATATTGAATGCATAAATTATATCAAGAAAAATTAAATACAGTTTATATTTTTTAATTGAAAAGTATGTTTTCTTCAAACTATTTAATTAATATAGAAGAGTGTTACTCTTCTATATAGAAGAGTGTTACCCTCAATACTATATTGAGTTACCCGTCGAAAATGACGAACTATAACTTTTGGGTACTTTTCAAGTTAACAGATTTCTTATAAAAATAATCGGATTTTTTTCTCTAATCAGATTTGTTAAATTTCTTTTATTACGAATTTGCTCATAAGGATTTCTCTAGTGTATTAACTGTTAAAAACAACTGCAATCATCCGGATTCTTTTTTTTAATCTTGATTTTTTTTTATCCTGAATCTATTTGTGATAACGGAATTTTCATTATGTTTTAAAATTTCATTTATAGCTAGTTCATATTCAGATTTTAAATCCCAGGTATCTTTTAAATTTTGGATTGTTTTTAAATTTCTTTTTTTTTTGTAATATTAATTTTTTTCAATTTCTTTTTTTTTTTACATTCCCCGTTTTTTGTAATATCATATTTTTCTAATTTGGATTTTAAATTTTATTTTTTGTATTTAGACATTTATGTATGTCAGATTATTTTTATCGCGGATTTTTTGTATCTCAAATTTTTTATCATCCTGAAAATTATTATAGTCATGCAAAACGTACATTTTCTTACAACCAACAGACACATATACACTGTGTATTATTAGTACACAGGGTGATTCAGAAATTATTCTTGCATGGTATGCTCCGTCTATTATATTTAACAATTGTATAATATTAACGTGTATACTGTAAATTAGACATATTCAATATATATGTATGCAATAAAAGAGGTAATTCTTCTTGTAAATAATATTTTTCATATTGTAATCTAAAAATAGTAACTTATGGATTTATCTGTATCTAATTCTGAAATAAATGAGTAAAAAAGAATCCTTTTATTATTTCATTTAATTTAAATAAAAATATTCACGCTTTGTTTGTCTGATAATAACCATAAAAATAAATTTCATTGAACTTTTAACCCAGTGAAATTTTATGGTGGCGAGCAGCGAAGGTTGAAGTCATTCACCACCTTAATCTTCAATTATCACACAACAATTACTCTCTCTCTATGGGATGTTCAATGCAATTTAAACTATGTTTAAGGATCTATTTACCACTTAAACCATTACTCACAAATGTTAGATATATCCTTTACACCATTTCCTCTTCAGTTTCAGTTCATATTATCATCACAAACACCAATTTATTAATGAATGACTTTAACTACTCTACCTGATCTAAATTAACCAATTTTAAGTACCGTACTAAATTTACTAAATCGATTTATGGATCTATACATTCTGAAAATAAGCTCTTTGTAAATTATTATGAAAATTCACTGATTCAGAGTTACGCATTGAAGGAAAGATACGCTTTTACATACCCCAAATTCATTGTTAAATTCTTTCTGTTTCTTATCAACATAAGTTTTAAGTCAAATCCCGTTAAGCTGTCATTAATATATTTATATTAAAAATAACGAATTGTTTAAAGGTAGGAATTACGTATCTTACCCTTTATGTTTAGAATTATTTTTTGTGATCCTAAATAAGATTTTATATATCAATATAGGAATGTAATAAAAATAAAGAAAATATATTTTAAATATAAAAATACACTATTTTCGTGCCCTATTTATTGGGTGCATTTTTTAATAAAAAAAGGCAAAAATAATAAAGAATTATATATGTATGTACATCAAATAAAGACTCATACAGTCAATAATCTATAGCGATTCATCCAAATTTATCCATACGTACCATAATAGACGATTTCAACGATGACATTTTGAATAGAATGCATGATAGTTACAGAATTACAATATAACTGACCCGATATATTATTAATGGCATGCTCACAAATTACGTATTATGATATGCATATGCTAATTATGTGTACTTCAAAAGCATAAATTTAATAAATTTTAAATAACTATTTTATACTATGAATCTGACAAGAAAATAATGGTATATTATTTTAATCGTGGAATCACAATATTTGATCATAGTGTAAAATTCAATAAAAGAGGTTCAATAATCAACGCTAGTAACTAATTCAATGGTCATATATAATAATTTTATTAATAAAATGATTGTTAACACATACCTATAATATTGAATATAAAAAAAAAACACAGTTGAATGTATGTTACAGTGATAGTATTTATCAGATGATTACTCCTAATTTCGAGAAAAAATGATTATATAATAATATTATGCACGCAAATTGATTTTAATATACATAGATAATATTAGACATGAACAATATAATTTTGTTTTCCCTTTAATCAAAATACTATATGTGATTACCAATATCTTCTATACATTATATCTTGTATATAATGTATGTTTTTCAAACAATAATTATTATTCCAATCTGGACTACAATCAAGTTCCAATTACACAAATGGACGAAATGAATGAAGACGATGGTCTTACTGCTGCAGATAGTAATGAGTATTCTGCCGCTAGTTCTCCTTTCAATTGAACTTCCACAAATAAAAACTAATGCCTACGCGTGCATATTGAATAAAAACTGAAATGTGGCGCATATTTTGTCTGCAGACAATGAGTAAATTGAAACGAGCAGAACAAAAGAGTAATCGGATCTGTGGCCTAACAAGGCGAGTGAATAGCATGAAGACAAACCCGCTGTACTTTCTTTTGATTTGGAAGAGTAGAAGAGCGATTAACTTGGAGAGAAGCCCGCTGTACTTTCTTGTGATTTGGAAGAGGAGAAGAGTGAATAACTTGGAGAGAAGCCCGCTGTACTTTCTTGTGGTTTAGAAGAGGAGAAGAGTGAATAACTTGGAGAGAAGCCCGCTGTACTTTCTTGTGATTTGGAAGAGGAGAAGATTGAATAACTTGGAGAGAAGCCCGCTGTACTTTCTTGTGATTTGGAAGAGTAGAAGAGTAAATAACTTGGAGAGAAGCCCGCTGTACTTTCTTGTGATTTGGAAGAGGAGTAGAGTGAATAACTTAGAAGCAAGACTACTGTACCGTCAGGTGATTTGGAAGAGGAGGAGAGTGAATAACTTAGAAAGAAGCCTACTGTACTGTCAGGTGATTTGGAAAAAGAGGAAAATGATGTGGTGAAAAAGTATGATATTTTAATAAGATAGAATATTAATGAATCGATATAAAAATATAAATAGTAGATTGTAAGAATTGTTTAGAAGAATATAATTTGTCCGTATTTTTTAATCAATAACAAATCCATCAAATGAGTTTTAATATTCCATTATCTTTTCCTAATATTTAAAAAAAAATATATTGCAGTATTAATTATTTATGCATTTTAATATTTTGGTAATTTCTATAATATGCTTTCAAAATATTGCTGTGTATTACCATTATAACAATATCTGTTTTTGAATAAATCCAATGCATATGTTCTCAGATTCTTCAGATGTCCTTTTTTTTTGATGTTATAATATTTCCTGCTGTATTATTTATTTCTATAATCTTATACGTATAAATTGGTAAAAGACGTCAATGACTATTTCATTACGTATTTTCATTTAACATAATTATGTTTACACATATAAGTATATAAAATATGAATTTTTTCTGATCTTATCAGTTTCAATTTTCTATATTTGATTTTAATTGTTTTTTTTTATATCATGAAGAAGACGATGTTTTTTTTATTTAATTATCATATTTCAGATATATCTAATTATAAAGCTTAATTTCTTTTGTTCTTATGTATAATAATGTTGAGGAGTAATTTTCTGAGAGGTCAACCCAACCTGTTATCTATCTGGTCAATATTAACTCATTTGTAGGTAATTGCAGTAGAAACAATGGAGATGAGAATAACCATTTTCACAGTTCTAGCGGTGATTTGGTCTACAGTTGCAGGTTTGTTATCAGTCATGTAATAAGGCTTCAGATACGTTATTAGTTTGAAAATTAATAATGATTAAAATGTTATTTATGTATAAACCAATGCAAAGAATCAATAGAATTACGCACTTTAGAATTATTATATATTGATAAATTAAAACCCATTTCAAACTCCATGCAAACTGCCTTTTTCACTTTCAATAATCAATAGATAATACAGTTATTATCTCTTTTCTTTTTTCTCCATTTTTCTTTGTTGTTTTTTAACATGTAATCTCATCATTTTAATGTTCATTCTTTCTTAGGCTGTTATTAAATGCCTGCCCTTCAATCTTTCATTTCTTGATTTAATTTCATCATATATGTACAAATTAATGTTATCTCCATACAGTTTGGTTATATTGTTTAGAGAAAGTATTCAGTTGATTGTAATTTTTTATGTGTATAGCAGCAAAAAAAAGTGAAATATTTTATATTTCAGATCCTGAAGATGGCTATAAATAGTCGAAACGTTGTTATATTGTAAATAAGTGTTTTAAAACAAAATAAATTTTAATAATGATTAGTTACATCCTTTCTATCTTATTCATAATGAAACTAAAATGCAATGCTATAAATGAGTTATATCTATGTATAAGATTAAGCCAAATATGATCTATGAAATTTAAATACATGAACCCATATTTTGATCATCCGTCTTATTCATTTTAAAATAATTGCGTTTTTAAAGCTGGAAAGTTGAAAGAGAAATTCAATTTTGGTATAGTTTTTTTTAGAATTGAGTTTTTAATAAATAAGGGATTTATGATTTTAAGCCAGAGTTACATTCTTCTATTCCAGGAGCTACAGCTTCGATCATTTCAAGTGATGATAAATTGGTCCCAGATGGTACAGCAGCCTTCAAATTAAATTATTCTGCAACGTCAAAGAAAATAACACCATTGCCGACTTTGTTGCCTCTCTCCACCTCATCTTTGAATTCTCTGCTAACATCTCCAAAATTTTCTTCTAAATCCACTGAATTTACAAACTCTTCACAGCTGATGGAACACGTGAAGACCAAACTAGTGTCCTTCAACCATTCTTTGTCGCAGAGAAAAGGAAGAACTTCACCAATTACCATATTCAACAGGTTGCCAACCTGGGAAACTAGAGACAAACCTTGGGTGAGGAAAATGAAGTGAGAGAATGTAATCAATGAACATTACAAAGGAAGTATGAAAGGATTCCCTTTGAAGTTCCCCCTTTGCAGAGTAATGACTTTATTATGAAAATATTATACCCGCACTACCACATCACAGACTCAGTATTCTGAAGAATTTATTGCAGAATGAAATATCTAATGTTTTCTGGATATTTGATTGAGATACTTAAATAGTCATTCAAGTCACTAAATTTACAACAAATTAATACTGTATTCAGTTTTTATTTATTATCGTTTACCCTCATCATTTTTAAATTTTATATAATGTCTTATTTAATTCTTCTTCAGATGGTTTTTGTACCTTTACTATTTTAATTTGATTATTTCAATCCGCTAAATATTAACTATTCAAGTACCTATCTAAAATTCAAAAGAGAATAAGTATATCTTCTCTTTCAGATATCTCTCTCTCATTCCTCTAACGTGACGTCATACCTCGGAAGAACTGTATCGCTCAGATGTAGAATTCACAACAGAAGAAACTACACGGTGAGATAAGTCTTCCATGATTGTTTGCTGTGATTTGTGAGAGAAGCAATTTGCCTGAAATTATTCCATATTAAATGTTATTGTATGAGTTTTTCTAAAATGTTCATTGCATCTTAATAACAATATTTCTTTTTTAGTTGCATCTATACAGTGTGTCCCCAAAAAAGGTATTCACTGCCATTTAATTTATCTTATAAGTACTATTATAATTTATTAACCCTTAAGTATATAGTTGGGTAGGTAACTGCCCACTTTAAAATCCTATGTATATAACTTTTTTCAAGAGTGTTCGATTAATTTTTCATTTATATGACTTTTTACCTGCAAGTCTCTCCTCTCTAATGGATATAGAATCATCTCTATGTGAAATTTCAATCGTGAATAATAACACAAATGTAAATTGCAATTCCAAATTCACACCGTTTTTCTGGCTTTTCAAAGTAAGTCAGTCAGCCCACCGAGCGGTCACCGTGTAGGTTACAGCAGTAGGCCCTTCAGAAGCTGCGGGTTGACTGAGTCTCGATTGATCGTCTACTGTTTGCTCGAAGATAACCGTAATGCGAGTTTGACCAATCAAATGAGGATATTCGCCTTTTATTCTTTTTCCCATTCAATTGTCAGTAATTCTTCTTTGTAGATCACTGTAGGCAAATAATCAAATTCAACATATACATCTATAGAACAATTACTGATAATATATGCGAGTAAATAATAACTATTTCATCAAGATGCAACATCACATCGTGACCAGACCATATATGAGTACACAATACAACAAATTCATGCCTTGATTACCTACAGTAGTCACGTTCACGATAGTACATATCTCTGCAGAATATCTGTGTGTTTCTTAGCTCGCTAACTGTGGGAAGGAGCCAACTGGCTGAGTGTACGTGAATTGCTTATTTGAATGTGATAACAGTACTCTATACATAATCGTCTATTATCAAAAATTAACTTTATGTATCTGCTAGAATTTTCTTACACATTGTCTTAATGCATTAGGCTATGCCTCTAGCTTTTTTTAAACGAATTCATTGAATAGTTTTCAAAATATAAGAGAATCAATGAAAGTGGGAATTCATCTTCCTAACCCTGAATCTGCCGTACCTGAAAGTAGCGTAAAGAATAGGGTTAATATTAATCTATGTATCTATGGTACCAATATATTATGCAAATTATCGTGAAATGATGAATAATGAAAATTCAAGGCAGTGGAAACATTTTTTGCGGACACACTATATAGCTTCTGAAGATTTCAATAAAGTTATCATTTTTAAATTAATAATTATCAATAATCATCAATGGAATAATCACTATCCTATAGTACTATTACACCACAAGAATTACTTTATTCATTGTACTGTGTTACAACTATATTTGTATGCTAATGTTTTCCGATACTTTACTGTATAATAGATACGAAATATCATTCTTTTATATCCCAGATTTCCTGGATTCGACACCGCGACTTGCATCTTCTGACAGTCGATCGCTACACTTATACCAGCGATCAGAGATTTAAGGTGAAAAATTACTCTTGTGATGCTGGATATAAATTAATAACTTAATTGAACATGCTGTTACTCGAAGAGTAATTATTGTAATTTATAATAGATCCCAATTTATGCTTAATATTAATATTTTGCAGGTATTTATTGTACATGATCAGAATAATATCATTGCTCATTTATAAAGGGAATTGTATTATTTTTGATACAGCTAAATGTTTCACCAAGCTATTAGCAGAAAGAAAATGTCTAAAAGACACTGTACTGTGTTTCTTCAGAAGCTTCATTTGTGAATTTGAAGAACTTGAAATGCTTCGCGTTTTAATATGTATACACCATCTTGTTCATAATGTGTGGATTTTTAATACATTAAAAAAATCATATTGATCTTCAATCTGAAAAATGTTATAAGAACTTGAAAAGAAATATACCGTTCTACAGTTTGCCAAAACACCTTTACCGTCAACAGGACGTCGAGAATTCATGCTTTAAAAGTTCGTGATCTTCTCAATGAGACAAGTTACTGGTTCCATCCACGAGAAAAAACAAATAAAAACAAAAAGAAACAGAAGCACTAATTCAGTAGGTGAAGAGTTTTTTTGGAATAAATCCCCGTTTCAATACACTTCAGTTCAACCATTACATGATGTCCACGAAAAACTGAGAAGGCAGTTTTGTCAGTGAATTTTCCAGCAAACATCCAAAATTGTCGATATAATAGTTTGGACTGACGGATAGTTCTACATGTGCCTCCATCAAAATCCACAACAAAAATGACAGAGCGTTGGCAATATTACTGGAAAGGTTCAAATTCTCCATGTATTTCTTGACGATTATGGCAACTTGTCATCGGTTAATGATGTTTCATACCTCAGACTGCTCCAGGACAATATTTGGCCCGGGCTGCGATTGCTGCAACTTGTTCTTTACTTTGGTGGATGTAAGACATTGCACAAATACTTACACCTCCACAATATCTCGATGAAGAGTTTCGAGGTTCCTGACCAAACACAGTCCAGATGTCAACTCTATGGAGTGTTTGGATTCTCACATCTGGGCTGTTTCACAAACTCGATATTATTGAAAGAAAAAAAAACTGTTTTGAGTCTCTTGTACAATGTGTTCAAAGCTTCTCTGAAAGATATAATGATGAAACTTTGTAAAAATATTCCGGTGCGTGCGTCGTTCTTTCTTCGGGCTGGAGGGTGGTCTATTTCAAGAATTTTTATAATGATCCATAAGATGAGCCTCATGCGACACAGGAAAACAATTTGATTAATGATCATAAAAATGAATTCTTTTCCTTCAAGGAGATTATCTATAATGGCATTTGCTGCATAATAAGTGCTTCTAATTCGCAATTTAGAAAGGACGTTTTGGATCAAACACAGTTGGTTAAGAACCAATATTAGACATAGCTTACAATCTAAACTAGAAAGTCATTCTTTCCTTCATCCAGGCTATTCACGAGTCCTCTTCAGGTGACTGGGTGCTGATTATTTCTTCCCTCCAGAGCAGAGACAGGGGAGACTATGAGTGTCAAATCAGCACAACTCCTCCTGTTGGACACTTCATTTCCCTTCAAATTGTCGGTGAGATGTGAATTTCATAGATAAAAAAAGGGATATAAATATGCACACATACCATAAATACAGAACGCTAGGAATTGTAAAATCGTAATTGACATTCCTTTTACATCAAGAACTATTCGATTTGCTAACTAATGGAGTGATTTTTCTAAGAGCCAGAAACGCGTCTGTTAGGTGGTTCGGATCTTCACATCAACCTAGGTTCGACTCTGAATCTAACCTGCTTGGTGCTGTACCATCCCAAAGCACCAGACGTCAATTGGTTACACCAGGGAAAGGTCAGTCAGTCACTAGTTCTCTTGCTGCCCATTCATCGTTAGGTTCATTAACTCATTTTAGTTTCTACTTTCAGATAATAGAGTACACTTCTACTCGCGGTGGCATCAGTGTAGTAACAGAAAGTGCTGAAGAGGCAACCAGAAGTTCTCTTTTGATTCAGGAAGCCACCGAAAAAGATGCTGGAAACTACACCTGCCAGCCAATAGGAGGTGCTTCTACTTCAACTAGTGTACACGTGCTGTCAGGTATGGGTGGATATCATACGAATCTAATGTGTGATTATTGATTATTTGACTAGTAACATATAATAAGACATCATTTTAATTTATTATTAGTTCTTTACCTTTCGAATATCAGTAAATTATGATATGTTCATGAATCTTCACCATAAGGGATAACTTTCTAGCAATTACTATTGTCCATTAATTTCATCAACTAAACCTTCTTTCAATAATTAATACCTTATAATTAATAACATAACATAATTGATTTCGATTTAACGCTCACAAACTAACACAGTAAACTGTAACAGAGAACGTGCCTGTAGCTTTTCAATATCAAACCAATTACTCTCGTTAAATTAATTTTATTCTCTCGTTTGAGTAATTCTCTTTGATTGACTGAGAGGAAAATTGAATTTGCTGACCGAAAATAATCTATTATTTTCTTTCATCAGGAGAACTGAGAGCAGCAATGCATGGGAGTGCTGATCACTTTTTGGTAGATCGCTACAACTCTATATTGTTGACTTTAGCAATGAAACTCTTAATATCTATAATGCAGTTGCAAGTTATGTAGGTTTTAAGGTATATAATGCGGTTTCGAGATAGGTAGTTTTTATACCTTTATCAATTGCTACATATTTTCTTTAATAAATTTTAATAAATGTTTTCTAAGTTTTCTTTAAAATGCACATTGTGTTCGATGATGAGAAACTAAAAGGTTTATTTTTAATACAATTTATTATTGTAAAAAAATAGACAAATTAAATATATTACCGTCAAAAAATTATAAAATTTTGTACTAACTTATTGTGACAATTAATTCAATTATAATATTTAAATATGGAATTCTATTTTAACATCTTAAAGTAATAAAATAAATAGAAAAGAGATAATTAATAGAATAATTCCAATTTGCCAAAAATTACACAAAATCTTTTCAAATTAATATTTCATTTTAGATTATGACATTTCAAAAAAAAAAAATTTCATATAAATCTTTTATATTGTGATTTACATGCTGATTATGGAACTAAGACAGAAATGCCTCCGGGCAACTTCAGACAAAATGCGTTCGGACAAAATGACTATCGGACGAAATGCATAATGGACAAATACATGAATGTAGAAAATGAAAATAGTAAAATAATGACATTAATGGATTCTAGAAAGAAAATAAAGGAATAAGCTCCAAATTTCAATAGTCGAAACAAATAGAAAATAATGAAGTGATATGCTAATTGAAATGATTATTGATAATAAACAACAGTATATATCATATTATAATAAACTTTCTCATTGAACATCAAATAGTAAATTTACTTAAATATACTTCGTCTAAGTTACAATTCATAAAGGAATAACAAATATTAACGATTTTTTTATCATCATGGGCAGTAAATTGCATGTCAGCACTAATTTTTCTAAACTATGAAATTACTTTACTCGTTTTAGTATTTCAAAAGCAACTAGACTATAAACATCAACATAGATTGAAGATGGGTTTTGCCATCTAATAAAATAAACAACATTTTTCATCTATATTTAATAAAAAAAATCAAAATATGGGGAGATGATCATATTCAAATTATTTTATTTTAAATAGAACAAACACATTAGCATCAATTCAAAAACAAAGCAACACAAGGCAGTGTTTACACTAAGCACGCTGAGTTACAAATGTTCAATTGTTCATATTGAATGTGGTACTGATTTAATATACATTAATATGCGCAGAAACAAAGATCTTATTTTCCAATTGATCTCACTTATTAGAAATTAGAAATCTTTGTCCATTATTACAGTACTGGAAGTATATTTATTTTTCATTTAGTTATTGAGGATTTTGGTCCTTTATGTCTCATTTTCCTCAATCATTTTGTCCGTTAAGCATTTTATTCGTAGGCATTTTATCCGTAGGCATTTTATTCGTAAACATTTTGTCTGCAGGCATTCTATCCGTTCATGCCTCTATACATTGTATTGATTTTAAAATATATTATAATATATGTATATATTAATTTAATTTTCATCTTATCCTACTATCAATTAAATTGAGAAACTTAATCATAACAATCTAAAGTTATATCAATATTACATATTTTTCATTAATTATTGTGGCATCACTTAAATAGATGGAGAAAATTCTTCATTATTTAACTAGTACTAGGTCACTATAGAGTATAGAGGGCTTGATCACTGTATAGGAATCAAGAGATGCATAGAAAACTACAGAGAAAATGGTCTTTAATAAACAATCTACAGAGTATCTCATTTCCCAGGAGATTCTAAAAATCAGGATGGTTCACTATGCACGACTTAGGAGTTGAAAGAATTTTTTAATGAATTTCAAAATGGTGTTCCAAAAAAAGGCTATGTTTTTTCCGTCTAAATTTCTTGAAATATTGCAAAAATTTAGGATATTTTCTCTACAGCATAATTTTCTATCGATACAGTAGTGAAAGCACGGATAATGTTTTTAAGGGTAACTCTTCTTTGATTGGTCGGCATGTAGGAGGAGCCAACAGGGTGTGGAAAACTGTTGACGGCTCTGTCCTTCAGTGAGTCTTTTTAGATTTGGTCAAGCATTAGGTTTTGGTTATGGTTGACAGGGTAATAGAAACACCAGTTCAAATCTGAAGTGTATTTCATTTAATGACAGACTAATCGTGTTTGACAAATATTTGAATATTCGAATATATTGTGCTGGATCTTCACTTTACACTAAACTATACAAGAAATGCAAAGGAGTTAATTGAATAAACTCTATCATTAACGTTACTACGTAAGAAAATGAGCATAGAGATAAATTGATCTGAAGTTTAATGGTTTTGAAAGTGAGAAGAGTAACATTCCCTCACGCTACTCGTTGTTTTGAGGGAAAGAGAAACTTGCTTGTGTTACGAGCATCTAAGCTAGTGGTTCTTACAGTGGGCTGCGCCCCTTTGGGGCTTGAATTGTTTATTAAGACTGAAAAAAAATTACTCTTAAAGCGATGAGTGTAAATAAATTCTGATGCATAGAAAAAGCGATTATGTTACTGGTAGCAGAAAAGATTGCATTTTAGCTCAAGAAAATATCTTATATTTTGTAAACTGAATGACGAGAAATTATATATTATTATTTTTACGAATTAGTGAGACAATACTCAACAATTACGCATACGGAATTTTACTTACATAATAATGTATCAGTTCATGTATTTTCATGTAATTCATAATAATTTAACATATTATTTCCTGTTTATTTTTCATCTTATCCCGTTATTCGACATAATAATAATAGAACTAATACATTATCAAAATATCAAAAATTTATTCATATTTTTATGTTAATTATCAGTTCATTTTTTGATAATATTATTTTTATTATATAATATAATAATTATGAAAGATACTTTAAAATAACAAGAAATTTGTATCAGAACTGCTTCTCCGAAATTGAAAAGCGCGATGGACTTACTTTTTATTTAATAATATGAGTGTTCCACCCAAATCAAGTGTGATGTCAGGTGGACTGGGAAGTGAAACGACGTATATGCAGCAGAGGACTGATTCTGTAATTTTAAAATCTTTCACTAAAACGTACATAAATGTTATAGCTAAGATTTACATATAACAATAGTTATTGCAGGTATATTTAAATACCCTAAATAAAGAGACCAAAGAAATACAGCAATATTATAAACACAATAAAAAAAACTAGCCGAAGATTGTTAGCCGTCCCAGATTTATCCACTAAAAACAAGTCTCACAATGGGTAGCTCATTCATCTAGCATGATTTAGAGTTAAAAACACAAAATATTACAATCTAGTAAAAATTAATTAAAACACAAATTAAGATACCCTACCTAATAATGCTTTTCACAAAAATAGCCTACTGCTGTCTGGAAAGCTAGTTTCCATGACCAGTGTTGAACTTACAATGCTCAGAAAATCTCACGCAACGACAAATACAGATTTCTGTTCAAACAATTATCTAAAACTCAGTGTTAAAACATGAATGGAAGTTCTCTTTAAACTGATATTTATTTGGCTAAAATTATAAATAAAATTTCATCCAAACGGTTGGAACAATGAGAAAGATAAAAAATTACTTTCAAATAAATCTAAGTAGGAAATGGGTTACACGAACATAACCGAATTCGAACTATGTGTTACAACCGGTAACTGAACTTAATGAATAATTAATTTGACACTTCAAACAATTCTGAAAATAAATATAAGTAGGAAACGGGTTCCACGAACATAACCGAATTCGAATTATGTGTTACCACCGGTAACTGAACTTAATGAATAATTAATTTGACACTTCAAATAATTCTGAAATTCACCAAACAACAATCCCTATTCAGAATATTAGATTTGTGAATATATTTTGATAGACCAAGCTACGTGCTATAGCTTTAGCGGTACCTCGTTTTGAATCGCCTTTTACGTTTTTTAAGACTCTATATAGTGGCTTTCTTGCTTTAATAATTTGCCCGCACATTACTATTGAAAAGAAAATGTGGAAATAATGATACATTTTTCCAAGAAAGACAATATAGGTTTTTTCTTTTACCTACCTGTTAGCTGAGGTATTTCAGTGCAAAGTTTATTATTAGGATATTTTGCTTTAAATTTTCCGTGTGCGGACAGAATGGCTACGGACAAAATGCCTAACGGACTAATTGCCTAAAATGCATTTATACTTATTTCAAAGAATGAAGTTGTGGACAAAGATTTAAAATAAGTTTGACTAATTGGAAAAGAAAAGTTTTGTGTCAGAGATAGTTTATTAAATCACTTTCACATTGAATATAAACATTTGTAATTCAGCGTGCTTAGTTATTCACTCTCTTATTTCATTTCATTGTGTTTGTGATTTATCACTAAAGTGTTTGCTTTATTTATCAAATCGTTCTAAAAAATTAATTTCCTTACATTTGGCCATTTTTATTAGATATCTATAATCATCTTCTGCTAGTTTCATTTTTCTAAAGATATCCATAATCATCTCATTCTATTTTGATTTTTTTAAATATTGTATATTATTTTAGATAGCTATTATCATCTTGAATAATTATAGTTGCTTTTGAAATTCAAAAAGCCAGTTGAGTAATTACAATGTTTATAAAAGTTAGTACTGACATGCAATTAACTACTCTGGTTATAAAAAAATGCTGCCGATATTTGTTTTATTCAATTACCTTTATAGCATTAGAAGTTAAAATGAAAAAAATACATTTTTCTTTATGATATGTAACTGGGACGTAGTTTGCATTTTTTATGATAAGTTATATTACAATATAATGTATTCTGTTCTTCATTTACCAATAATCATTCCATTACAGATATCACTTCAATGTTTTCTATTCTGTCCTTTTATTTAAATATGGAGTTAATTCTTTTATTCACTTTGCAACATCCTTTTATGTCATTATTTTACAATTTCTATTTTCTTTATTCATATATTTTTAGGCATCTTGTCCGTTAGGCATTTTGTCCGTTAGACATCTTGTCATTTAGGCATTTTGTACGTAAGGCATTCTGTCCGTTAGGCATTTTGCACGTAGGCTTTTTGTCCGTAGGTTTTCCGTCCTAGTACCAAATTTTCTACCGTGTTTACAGAGGAAGAGATTTATAGCTACGAAGTCAAAATGAACTTGTCGAAGATAATCCCATGAGATCCCGTTTAAATCCAAGAAAAACCCAGCCACATGTAATTCAATCTTTCATTTTTTCAATCTATAAGACACATGTCATATGAATTTCAGTTATTAAATTAAATTGAAGTTATGAGCGGTTTGTTGTTGTAAAGAATGTTATAACATAACTATGAAAAATAAATAATCTATCTAGTGTAAGGCTTCATAAATTTAAAGGAATAATCATAATTATATTTATTTTGTAAACTCCTGTATACTTGGAGATTTTCTCAATAAATGCATAACATATAAAGATACATTAAATTGAACAGGTTCAAGTGAGTACAGACTTCAAAACAGAAATTTCCTTTTCATTCATCTCAATTTATGACTCATTTTCCAACTCCTACCTCAGCCAACTGGGAAAGATATTATTGCATGGGTGGGGTTTATCACTGTGTTCGCGGCTAAGCTAGGTGGGGAGTGTCTTAGATTCAGTAAGCTGCAATAAGGGTTATAGTTAACAGACTATAGCAAGAAATTCACCTTATATATTTCCATAAATGCTCTTTAAATCAGCTTAATTTTTTTTCATGAGGACTGGTCCGCCTGGACCAATGGCTTTGTTACTTGGGTTAATTCATATCTTTTGAATTAGTACAAAAACAGTAAAATTAATTTTATATACATACTACAAGTATTTTATTTTGCATCAATAGAAATCTTTCCATCGTCTCTAATAATCTAATATGCAAATGAATTTTCATTGTAGCAAATTAGAAAGTTAGAAGTACTATATAAAAAAGTGTCTTCGCATTATATTAATTTCATCAATCACAATTTTCTAATTCTCCACATTTTTCAAATCATACAAATTTGAAGCCGTGTGACTATTCCATTTTTTGAAATATTTACAAGCTTTACAATCTGTAAGCTGTCAAAAATAATGAAAGATGCAATTTTCTTTGACTATAAAGCAGTTAATGTTTGTTTATTTTGAAGCAGATGACGTAATTTCATCATAACAATCACTCTCACACTTTTCATGGCTGAATCTAAAGGCCGGAACGAATACATTTTTGAAATATATATTTTTCATTAATAAATTAAATTAAATTTTGGTATGAGTATTGGATAATTAATAAATATTTTGAATTGCTGAGATAATCAAGTTTTAGAAAACAAGGTCATTGAAAATATCGTTGAAATCTAAAATTTGTTTTTTTTTTCTCATATCTCGGAATCATCCACGTGTAAAATTGATTTTAATCTTGCACATCATATGATGAATCCAAGACCAAATTAATTAATATTTTGAGATGCCATTTGAAACTGTCGAAAGAAGTGATGCCTTTGGCAATTTAATATTGGAATTAGATATCAATTCGCTTTACCGAAATAGATTTAGATTAAGATTATATCGAACTAAATGTAGTTTAAAATTGATCGAGCTAGAATTCGTATATACTTGATTTAGATTTCAATTTTTTCAAACTAGATAGAGATTCAAATATTGCCAAATAAGATATAAATTCACATTTTATCGAACTAAATATAGTATCAAAATATTTCGAACGAGATATAAATTCACATTTTATCGATTAACATTTTGATTAATCTTAGAACATTATTATTTTATTTATCTGATCAGACTAAAATGTACATTATGCGCGTACGGAAATTTCGTCGTAAGAAATCACCTCGGGGAAATTTGCCACAAATAAATCACGACAAGAAATTTTTGCTTCAAATTTATTTTTAACATGCGGCTTAAAAGAAACAGGCAAATTAAGTGATACCAAATATAAAATAATAGCAAACGATATTTTTTTCAATATAATGTATAAGGTTATGTTAGTTTACCAGAATAGAGGTGTGTATGGGAGCGAAGCCACCGCAGGTTACTTGGGATCCCCTAATCTTCCCCATTGGGTTCGCAAGTTACAAATATTATACTTTGAGATTACTCAGCAACAGACATCTGAAACATTGTCGTTGAGACCACTTAAATTTAAACATATACTAAAAACGTGATATCTTAGGAACAATATATCCTGCTCCGAAAATTCAGTCCGGTGAGTTTTTTTCACGGCAAAAATTCATAGAACCTAAATTATGAAGATGACTAAAGAAATTATTGAAGATGAATAATATTTAATACAATCCACAGCAGCGGCTCCCAAATGCTTCCAAATATTTCACATGGCGATCCTTGTCACATTTCCAAAACAGTGTCTTAATTTTTGATGCCTATGCTCGATAGCTTTCATATTGTATGTGTAGATCAACCAATTTCAAAGTGTTGGTGAAACTATCTTTGTTAATTTATTTTCATTAACACTAGAAACCACTCGGAATGACTTCGGAATCCGAATACTATATTTCGCAGGATACAGTAACATAGGGTATGGTAATCAGCTGATCGAATCTATAGTTTGACGTGACCACCGAGTGACTGGAAATGGCGACTCTGACCACACTTTGAAACATGGAAAAACCTACTTAAACTTAGTCACTTCTAAATTTAATTTTTTCTTATCAATTACTAACTAGGCATTGCTTAAATTGTAT
Organism: Caprella mutica; assembly: GCA_947561585.1. Lineage (NCBI taxonomy): Eukaryota > Metazoa > Arthropoda > Malacostraca > Amphipoda > Caprellidae > Caprella > Caprella mutica. The sequence continues at coordinate 22,903 of CANNZV010000389.1, read as the reverse complement.
TTCCATTATTTTTTTCCTTATTAGTTATTCATAGGAACTACAATTTAGCAGTTAACAAGCACTAGTTTAGGCTCCTAGGTAGCATATTTTCAAGACCCTATTTTTTATAGATAAGTTTAAGAAATGAACAATAAAAACACACCTGAATTATATTTATATATTCAACTTTAAGGTGCAATCGCCATTTTCGCTTTTCTTTTGCACGAAACCCTTATAAAATGACTTCAAACTTCTCGATATTAACATGCAAATACGAGGAATTATGAGCCGCTCGGTCACAAACAAGGAATGTGTTGTTGTGGTGACGTCATATTTTTGTGTCGTCTGCTAGGTACTATACCCGATTATGTTCCTGTACCCTGATATTTCGTAACAAATGATTCTACAGGTTACTGGTTTTCAAATCACCGTTAATTCTAAAATTTAAATTATTAACATGTACAAATTTCTTCAACTCACACCTCTCTTATTGCATGATAAATAACTACACTTTTCAAATATTTACGAGTATCCATGAGTTGAATACAATTGAATATCACTTAAAATCTGCATCTTATGCTTACAATCTATTTTCGAATAGATTTATGAGGAATCCTTTGGGAGAAAAAACATTCAGAACTATATTGAATTCCGAAAGTTGCATTCAGGCTTGTTATGACTTGAGAATATGTTTGACAGTGACAAACACGGTATGACAATGCTACATTCGCATTGTTGAAACATGCTACCTATAAATCGAGATTGAACGTCAATGTTTAAAGAATTTGGTCACAAATCTGATAGACGATGGATGATATTCTATGAGTCTAAATACTTTAGTCTTTCTAAGTTAGAATGTACAGTGCGATAGTGGAAGATCATCATTTTATTTAAAAAAAACTGTTGTAAATTGGATGAATAAGGAATGTTAATGGAAGGTGTGAACAGAATCTTATACTTTTATTCTGAGACTGCTCAACAAGGTCTGAACAGGGCTAACTTACAATTTCTTTCAGTTTAATTTTTATTTGATACTTAGTTAATCAACTATTCATTTACATGGTAGCCGGTAAATTGCTCGAAAACAATTGCTCGAAAGACAATTGCTCGAAAACAATTGCTCGAAAAACAATTGCTCGAATGAACAATTGCTCGAAAGAACAATTGCTCGAAAAACAATTGCTCGAAAAACAATTGCTCGAACGAACAATTGCTCGAATGAACAATTGCTCGAATTATCAAATTGCTCGAATGAACAAAATTGCTCGAATTATAAAATTGCACAGTTTTCGATTTTATAAATGTCAGTTATTTATGAAGTGGAGCTGCACCTAACAATCCTTGTTTCTTTTTAGTAATTGATCACACACAGAAAAAGGATTAGTTGAATTAAATCAAATTTGATTTTTTTTTTGACTCATATGAATGATTTATTTTTGCACCTACCTACATGGTGAGATGAAGGTACTACTTAAAAGTAGTTAAATTTACATGGGTTAAAACAAATCAGTCGTTTTCACTCACTCCTAAACTTAAAAAAAGTAGCGCCAACTCTCATAGTAAGTTAATTTATACACCAGATACATTGGATTAACAATCTTTGTGAGTTACTACAATACACTCTGTCATAGTAAAATTTTCAAAAAGGTAACTTTTAACTCTCATAGTAAGTTGATTCAATCTATAAAATGAATTGAATTAACTAATGTTTGATGACACACCACGTCATAGTTGTTTTAACACACATGAAAACATGAATAAAGTCCAACCAAATCACGTAATAAATTGATTCAAAGCATAAATTGATGACCCATTAGATATGAGTATACTTTTTTCTCTGTGCAGTAATCATTCTATAAATGATTTTAATTTTTACTTATTCTGCATAATTTATTTTTTTAGACCGTTTGTGTCATCTCGTGTGTAAAATGTGAATTGGAATCATGTGGTGAATCACTACTATTCATTTTTTTTATTATAAAACCCGAACAAATTTGTAGATTTATTAAAACTCTGCCATAACTTTGAGAAATTTCACCGATTGAGGTGCCACATACAAATAGGCTAGTAATAAATAAATTTTCAGGTTTTATGATAAAAAAACATGAATAGTAGTGATTCACCACATGATTCCAATTCACATGTTACATACGAGATGACACAAACGGTTTATAAATAGATTATATGCAGAATGAGTTATAATTAAAATCATTTATAGAATGATTAATGATCAATTACTAAAAAGAAACAAGGATTGTTAGGTGCAGCTCCACTTCACGAATAACTGACTTTTATAAAATCGAAAACTGTGCAATTTTATAATTCGAGCAATTTTGTTCATTCGAGCAATTTGATAATTCGAGCAATTGTTCATTCGAGCAATTGTTCGTTCGAGCAATTGTTTTTCGAGCAATTGTCTTTCGAGCAATTGTTCTTTCGAGCAATTGTTCATTCGAGCAATTGTTTTTCGAGCAATTGTTTTCGAGCAATTGTCTTTCGAGCAATTGTTTTCGAGCAATTTACCTAGAACCCATTTACATATACTTACAAAGTACATTGTACAATGTAATGATACAAAAGTTACACACTGTTCATTCTATAGAAAATTTGAATTCTTTATAATCTTCATTATTGTTATATTCTGATGGTATTTCTTTTCCTTCACTCAGTTTTTTTTTTCTAACAAAAGGGTGTAATAGAATTTACTATAAGTATACGTATACTCAATTACTCTCGACAGTTAAAAGTTGTACCTTTGGTGCCATTCGTCATTGAGAACAAGCGATCATCTGCTAAAGAATATTCAGAAAATATTTCTCCAAGTGTTTTATCAATGCCATTAAATTGCTATTTTATATTTCCACATTAATTTCACTTTAATAAATCCCCAATATATTCAATTATTCCAACATATTCCTGCTTCTTTTCAAAGATATAATGTAGCCTCAAAATAAGTTATGTACAATGGATATCAGTTTCTCACTACAGAATCAATTAATAAGGGATAAGGGTTTTCTGTTTCGTAAATTTGTCAACAAAGAATTAGATTTCATTCAAGAGTCTCATCTGTTCTCGTTTAAAGACCCCTCGCTCGAGTTTTTAAATATATTTTTCTTTTCTCCTCATTAAATCATTGATCTCGTTTTTTGCTGAAGTTTTGCATATCATTACCATAAAGTTAATGCAACCAAACAATTTAATTTCTATCATTAAGGGGAGCGTACTAACTATAAACCGTCTTATTATTTACAGTCCAATTTAGCTGAAATTTTGGATATGATATGTGAAATTGAATATTTACAAACTTTTAACTTTTTTTTATAAAACGAAAATTAAAAATTTTATTAAAAAAATTCATGAATTTCCCAAAATTTGATTTTAATAATGTACTTCTCAATTTTAGTTAAATTTCATTTTTCTTGGTCTTAAATTGTGGATAATATTAGTGAGAATAATTTGATATAAGGTGAGCTTTGATAGAAGAAAAGTAGTAAAATATATTTGAACTAATGGTTATCCGCGCAAAATGCACGGTAACGTGGATTCAACACGAGCATTCGTGTTGAGATAAGATTGCATATATTATTAGTTGTAGATGGGTAAAGTTTCCTATAATTTAGAGGATCACGATCTCAGTTATACATATGTAAATTTCAAATGAATATTTTGGGATTTAGTTGAAAATTTGTTTAATGTTCTTTTTATACATTTATATAGCTATATTTATTTGAAATATATATGTTTAACTTAGATATTAGTAACAATAGAAGTTTATAGTTAACACAGACTTTAGTTAACAGAAACTTTTTTTAAAAAGGGGAGGAATGTTAGACTAATATTTAAACACATGATGAAACATCCTAGAATGTCCTAACACATCTCAAAACAACCTAAACTATTTTAGGCCATTCTTATGAAATATTGAATATCTTTCATATCCTCGAAGGCTGTAACTTACCTCATTTCGGCGAAAATTCACTTTCGCCGAAAATTCCCCTCATTCATTAAATACAAATTTATATCTTTGGAATCGTGAATAGGAATGAAAAATGGGAATTTAGATGAAAAATTGCGATTTACATCTTCTACGAGAGATGCACTTTCTATTGCTACGATAGAAGCAGTTTCTACAACTACGAGATATGCAGTTTCTATTAATACGAGATATGCAGTGTCTATTGCTACGAGATATGCAGTGTCTACTGCTACGAGATATGCAGTTTCTACTGCTGTGGGAGATTCAGTTTCTATTGCTACGAGAGAAGCAGTTTCTACTGCTATGAGATATGCAGTTTCTACTGCTGTGGGAGATTCAGTTTCTACTGCTACGAGAGAAGCAGTTTCTACTGCTATGAGATATGCACTTGCTGCTACGAAAGATTCAGTTTCTATTACTAAGATACAGTTTTCTAGTCCCAAAAGAGAAACCACGTTGCTTTTAAATTAATCTTACAGTAAATGAGTTATTGGGGGGGGGGGGGGGGCATAACTTGAAATTGTAAAAGCCATTTGGTTGAGAATTACTTTTTTGAACATTACACGTGATTGATTCAATATTTGTAACAAATTTCATTTCCAAACTCCAGATTTTTCTCTAATAATCTGGTGGTCAGTGAGCCGTGAAATCCAATTACTAAAAACTCCTCCAAATCTAAAAGTACCTACATATAATAATTTGAATTATTGGAGCAATTTAAATTTAAATGTTTGATATATTTTTTAATGATCTAGTTAGTTTTATAAATATATTTCGATCATTCCAATTCAGAGGATTTTTTACCTTGTGAAATTTAATGGAACTAAAATTTGCAACCGATAATATTGAAAATACAAATTCGTATATCCAAAATTATAAGTTAAATGAGCAAATTTCAAATTTAGATATGCAAAGCTCAAACTAAAATATACGATATTCATTTGATAGTACTTGTTTGAATTTTTACAAAGTGATACATATTGCTATTATAAAATGCAGTTATCTTACTCGTCTCTAATGGATATTCTTCAGTTCATCAGAAAAAGTCAAATATTGATAATGATGCATAAGTGTTAGGCTCCTCAACTTCCATCAGCTGTTTTTAAACTTTTATCCTAATCCAATTCTAAGAATTGTACAGCAGTGGAGTCAATGACTCTTTAATAATCAATTAACCTTAGACTACTTAGTAATACTTCAGATTATAAAAAGATGGTATTCGTTACACATTATCAGGAAGGAAAGATTCTCATCCCTTGTTAATAAATTAGAACAATTATATTACTAAAGGCAAAAGTCTGAAGTAAATGCCAATAAAAAATTTTTACTTCGTTTTTTCCCGAAAGAAATAGTCCATTAAAGTGAATAATATATATCATATTAAAATTAAATACTATTGAACTAAAGATTCTATATAAATAATCTTATATAGAAGAATAGTTTAACTTGATTATCAAGCTTTAACACAACACAACATTCAAATTGTTTTCTTATATCATTTATTTTTAATGGAGCTAACTTATCTTTCGCTTCAAATAATTTCTATTCAGTGAAGATTGTTACATAAATTTTTATCTTTTATCAAAAGAATTCAAATAGCAACCTTTGAATTACTTACGCTGTTTCACGGCCCAAAATATGGAAGAAGTTTCTGAATAAAACTGTTTTTATGATAATGTTATCACTATCACTACAGTTTAAACAATAACTATTATTATTTGGTAATAGATATATCATTTATTAGTCTGACGTAACAGAAAACCAGAAAGAGGGATTAATTACTTCAATATTCCAGTAATAAATCCTTCTTACCTGTGATATTATCTCAATATCCAAGAAATGTATGCTTGCCTGGGTATACCCTTATGAAATCGTTAACCGCTAGTTTTTGATTGCAGATAATTGATACTGATAGAAAATCATCCATCTACGACCAAAAATTATTCGACAGATATCCAATCATAATTTACTATTAACTACCTTTTCAGATGCATTAGGTAATGTTTTAGGCAGCATTTATCAATTTGTAATCTTGTTATTCGCATAACTCAAAAGTATTCAAATAAATGGCCTTAAATTTGATGGAACGATTGGTCAATGTCCAGGTACCATCTGGTAAAATATTGTTACAATCCTGTCTAAGGTCAAATTAATTTACAACTCAAAATATATTCAACTGAACTGCCTGAAATAAAGTGGGGCGATTGGTCAATACCCAAGAATCAGTTAATTAGATTTTTAGTGCGTAGGAGTCAAAGGTTGAGCTCAAGGTCATTTATAATCCATGGATTATTAGAGAGTCAAGGTTTGTGCACTATAGAGGCCCGTTCTAGATTAAAATGTTCTTACTCTATCGTATTTCATTTTTGCAATCAATACAAAAATTAAGACGATAATGTCTGGAATTTTGTCATATTGCGACACAAATTATTTGTGATCGACAAATATTAGAAAAACTTCTGATTGCAAGTTTTCTTAACTAGAAAATATGAGCAGAAGTATATCTATTTAAAATATAGCTCAATCCAATCATAACGACTATCTAATCTACAGAGTCTATATTGTTAGGTTGTAATCAGTTCATATACTTATTAAAGTTCATGCACCATTTTCAAGTTAATACAGAAGCTATGAAGGTTAGCTCTGACAGCTCTCAACTAGTTATTAATATTTGATGAGAACCGAAAAAGGTAGGTTTTTGGTTGTATCAAAAATAATAAGTTAGTCAGCTATGAGCCACCAAAATAATTTTGTTATAGCAAATACATTTTTTTCTTATGTTTTTTTTTTGATACAGTCACACTAGATTTTTTAAGGTAACAGTAACTTGAGCTTATTAGTTATAGTAACATTACAATAGTGATAATTCAATAAATTATTTTGTCATGTCAACAAAAAGTACATTTAAAGCAACACAACTATTTTTTTGTAACAACACAATCTTCTTGCTATTTTAACAGAAACCATTTGGTTTATAAAAAAAAGATTATGCATTTTTAATTACTATTTATTATAATATTGCATAAATTTGGCTGTATATAATTTAGGTTTATGTTACATATTGTTATATACAAATTAAATGGGAATAAATGAACATAGAAATGAAGCTGTGAATCTGGGACTCGAAATGACGATCTGCAATCTCAAGTCTGCCGCTCTTTCCTCTCAGGAAACTTTAAGCAATATGATAACATGCATGCTTTTTAAAGCTATTTTAAATGAATATTATTTAATATTCTATTGATTTGTATCTTTTCTTTCTTATTATAAAAAGCAATAGAACATTTCAATTGAATATTTTAATAATAATATTTTGTTATAAATAAAAGAAAAAAACATTTAACAATATTTTGTTGTTATCATAGCAACATTTTGTTGCTATCATAGCAACATTTAACTTAAAGAATTCTTTGTTTTAATGAAGAAATCATTGCACAATATTTATTGCTGATTTACCTCAATTGATGGTTAATATAATAGAATTTTCCCATACTATAACCAAATAATATCGCAAAAATACGCTTTTTTAATTTAACAAAACCATTCTCTGAGTGTATTAAACTCTCTATTTGAGATAAAAGATAGATCAAGTAAATTATAATAAAAAAAATGCAATGAACTAGTCTCCCTTTTTGCGGTCTGTGAACACACTATGTTATTAAAAAGAATAAAGTGTAAATATTTCATTCCGCAACAATAAAGTCTCATGTCTAAGCTCATTCAGTTTTTTCTCCCCCATTCCAATGATGCAAAAGCTGCATCACTCTTTTGTTCTTCTCTTTGGTGTAGGTTGTTGTTAGCAACAGATTGAGAGAAATAGACCTTCTGAATTGAGGTGATAGCCAGTGTGAGTGAGAATGTGAGGATGTGGTGAGTGAAATGTTAGTGTGAGGCTGTGGTGAGTGAAATGTAAGTGTGAGGCTGTGGTGAGTGAAATGTGAGTATGAGGCGGTTGGGAGTGAAATGTGAGTGTGAGGCTGTGGAGAGTGAAGTGTGAGTGTGAGGCTTTGGTGAGTGGAATATGAGTGAAAGGCTGAAGGGAATGAAGTCTGGGTATGAAGCTGTGGAGAGTGGATTGTGAGTGTGGTGCTGTGGAGAGTGAAGTGTGAGTGTGAGGTTATAGAGAGTGAAGTATGAGTATTAACAATCGACAATTGTTTATACGCTGAAAATATATCTTCACTTAATTTTTCAATTTCTATAATTTTGATAATCTTGAATCATGCACAATCTTTTAATCATGCACAACTATTCAATAAGAGGAAATGCCACTTACATTTTTGATAATATTATTCTCGCTAGGAGCTCGAATATAATTTTAAACGAATATCTTTTGATGTAAGCCGTTAATATAACTTGCATTTTCAGTACATAACTTTATAACTTATAACTCAGAATATAACTCTATAAATTTGTACTCGGTTATATAACTTCATGAACTTTGTAACTCAGATATGTAATTTAGAAATATTGAGTATAAAGGAGTTCCTTTCCTATAGATAGAATTGAAATTAGTACTTAATTAATTTAAAATGAATTCTGTACTTACTTAAGAAAATATTTCAATTATTCTAATTTAAATACTTAATTAATAGTTAGAAAACTTGTAACATTTCTGATCATTTATTAATTTAACAATAGATTCAGAAATAATAATCTTTATGGTAGTTAAATTGACTGTCCATTAGAAAATCAGGTTTTGCTAAAGGAATAATAGTAAACCTGTTCGATGTATATGCTATTGGTATACAAAGCCATTAACACTTGCGTGTTAAATTCAAATAATGCATTGTGTGTTATTTCTTTCTGCTGTGAGTAGAAAAACACTTTTGGATGGTACTAGCAACAACTTAACAGATGTGTATTCACACTTATGCTTTGCTGAAAGGGGTTTCCACTCCTTGTATTCTCTTTAAAAGCAGTTACCACATAGCTAACCCGTTCATTAGTTTATTGTTGATGGTTCGGTCCAGTTCCTCGTCGGAACTTCGTTTCGCCAAGGGAGGGTCGTGAGCGGGCTACCCAACCCCCTAGTTTATTTAAAACTTATGATTGTGATTGGTGATAGAACTCTTAAAAAAACACCCTCCTTTATTTTAAAGACTTGTGCGTAAGTCTTAGAACTTTGTACTATTCCAACGAATTAAGAATATATTCAATCAGGAACCAATCCTGTGTTTCATTCGTCCTGTCATTCCATCCAACCTTTACCCTTTAGAGTCAGTTTCATAGAATTCACATAAAATAACTCAAGTAAAAAAATAAAAGGACCTGGAGACTTAAGCTGTTCTATGGTAAAAGTTGTAATTATTAAACTTTAATTAGAATAGAACCTAGATGAATAATAATTTAGAAACCCCCAAAACGTTTAGAGGGCAAAGGTTCACCTATGACACCTTAGACAGTTTTTGAACAGGTGTTAAGAACAGGTGTTAACAGTGATTGTGAGGCTGTGGAGAGTGAAGTGAGAGTGAGTGTGAGGCTGAAATGAGTTAAGTGGGAGTGTGTGATGTTGGAAGCTAGAGAGCTTATGTAGTAAGAAATGTCTATAAAAAATATTTTACATTTTACTGGGATGTTATTGTTAATTTCAAGGAAATGCAATGTCATTGCGAATGTTATGTTATTGATTTGATTCCTCTGAATAAACAGTTTGAAAGATGTGAATGAGAGGGACATTGAGAGGGAAATGTTACCCTCATTGAAAGATAATTGTCACTACCCATTTAGTCAGTTAGAAAGAAGGATGTCTCAATAAAAGAGCAATATCTAGAACAAAGCAAATTATATTGTGTGAATATATTTATCAGAAGTGGTTATGTTTCACTTCCAGTCTGTATGTCTTCTCCTCTACTCCTTATTTTCTTACCAAACATTTGTTCCAGTTTCGAAAAGATCTTAAAATGAAAACCATATCAAATTTAGAAACTTCTCACAGAATCAGCTTAGAGAGACCATCTCACCATTATATTATTCGGAGTGGAATTTTTCAGGGGAAGTATTGTAGTAAATAATTGAAAAATAATCATGGCAGCTCGTAATCTTGTTTTCAAGAAGAAAGTTTTTTGTGTATCGCAGTAAATAATATAAGTGAACTTGTGTAATGTAGTATGAATATTCTAATGAATTCATTCAAAAGATGTCATGTGAATCTGCATAAAATAGAAATAGAAATTTTTCCAATAGTTACACGTATTCACTTTCATCGTTTCTATTTTTCGATGGACAAATTTATAGAAAAATTATATATATTATTATATATACCTAATTTTAAATGCTACCACGGATCAATATTATAATACATTTTATATTATTATTAAAATAGTTTTTTTTCATCTATGTTACGCATCAGGATAATAAAGTACGATCAATCTATTTTAATATTCTGCGAAAATTATGCTGTGTTTTTGTCATAAGATGCATCCAAAATAACAACTGTTTTATTCAGTTTAACAGTTTTAGCGTCATTCATTCCTCCTTCTTCCCAGTCAAAGTTTCTTGTGGACTAAATTCGTCATTGTCTACAACGCTTTCAGTACCTTGTAACGATTGTTAACCAAAGTAACACGGTCTGGTAATCAATTAACAAGCAGTAGAGAGTTTGCAGTCGTGTTGCTGAGATGTTGTTACGCCAAACTGATGACTGGAGAACCCCATAACGAACACGAATGGTTCTAAGAGATGAGACTGTTATTTGTGTGGAAGTATCAGGCGATGGGATGTATGGTATTAATTGTAAAACATTAGTTAAAAATCAAAATTTCCATCTATTACTTTCTCTCAACATTTTCCTCCTGTAACTTCATGGTACGATTTTAAGTCTCTTAATGAGTCACTAAACTGCAATGAAGGATGATTGGACCTAATTCTGCAGGCAGCATCAGATGCTATATACCGCCTCACTGTTTCCTTTAATAGCTTCCATCTACTAACGACACTGTGCAGATAACACTCTTCTATTTGAAACATTTGTGATTCGAACCAGAAAAAGTAGCTTATACACTAATTAAATAAATTTATTTTCCATCATATTCAATAAATCGGTTGGCCAAGGAAGGAGGAATTTATATTTGAACCTAAAGCTTATTGTTGAATAGTGGACTTACAGTAGACCTAGGCATTAATTATAAACAAATTGAAGAGTAACTTTGATTAGTGATCTACGCGAGAGTTGTATAGTGCTTTACGCGCGTAGATCCCTCAAAAATTATGTAGAATAACACCAAATGTAAAGTGCTCTACGCGTGTAGATTACTATAAAAACGGCAAATCGTGACACGTAAAGTGATCTACGCGCGTAGATCACAGGCGTTGCAAGTGAGTGAAGTGAAGAGTGATCTACGCGCGCCAGTGTTATGCGTAGATCATTATTCACTGTATGTGCTATAGCGTGTGAAGAGTGCCCTACGCAAGTTATGTTACGCGGCCTCTGATTGGTTGAAATTCATTTTCTAAAAATATTGCTCATTCATTGAAAACTATTCCAATGGTGGACTGTGATAGAGGTAACTATAAAAAAAATAGCTTTTTATTGAGATTATAAATGTAAGTTATTGTCAAAAAAAAATATAGTTTATAATGAAAAATTTATGTACGGAGAATTATCATTTTCCTTTCAATTTTTATTATACTTTTTTAAATATTTAATGATAACATGTTTCATAAATATTTATTATTTAAATTAATAACTAGACAGCTTGTCAGCTTATCCACAGGAGAATCTCACAGGAGAATATTTGAACATTTTTTTAATATTTTTTAAATTGTGGATATAAGTTTCAACGAATATGAGTCGATTTATTTCAATTACTACTGGTTCAAGCCGAATTATTACAATTTTTGTCGCAAAATGTTATGTTTAAAAAGGATTTATCTCATTATTAACCTTAAATATGAACTCTTACTAGTTTTGTATATTTAGCTTTTACTAAAAATTTTATTAGAGATAATGTACTACTAAATATGTTCATATATATAATTATTACTAAATATACTAAGAATAAAAATGAATGCAACTCAACACTCACTATACAACTCATTATTCACCATACAACTCACTACTCACCATACAACTCACTACTAACCATACAACTCACCATTCACCATACAACTCACTACTCACCATACAACTCACTACTCACAATACAACTCATTACTCACCATACAACTCACTACTCACCATACAACTCACTACTCACCATACAACTCACTACTCACCATACAACTCACTACTCACCATACAACTCACTACTCACCATAAAACTCACCACTCACCATGCAACTCAACACTCACCATACAACTCACTACTCATCATACAACTCACTACTCACCATACAACACACCACTCACCATGCAACTCACCACTCATCATACAACTCACTATTCACCATACAACTCACTACTCATCGTACAACTCACTACTCACCGTACAGCTCACTACTCACCATACAACTCACCACTATATATCCATGCAACTCACCACTCACCATACAACTCACTACTCATCATACAACTCACCATACAACTAATTACTCACCATACAACTAATTACTCACCATACAACTCACTACTCACCATACAACTCACTACTCATCATACAACTCACTATTCACCATACAACTCACTACTCATCGTACAACTCACTACTCATCGTACAACTCACTACTCACCGTACAACTCACTACTCACCACTATATATCCATGCAACTCACCATACAACTCACTACTCACCATGTAACTAACCACTCACCATACAACTCACTACTCATCATACAACTCACTACTCACCGTACAACTCACTTCTCACCATACATCTCACTATTCACTATACAACTCACTACTCACCATACAACTAATTACTCACCACTCACCCTACAACTCACTACTCACCATGCAACTCACCACTCACTATACAACTCACTACTCACCTACAACTCACCACTCCCCATGCAATTCACTACTCACCATATAACTCATTACTCACCCTACAATTCACTACTCACCATGAAACTCACTACTCACCATGAAACTCACTACTCACCATGAAACTCACTACTCACCATATAACTCACTACTCACCATGAAACTCACTACTCACCATACAACTCACTACTCACCATAAAACTCACTACTCACCATACAACTCACTACTAACCATACAAATAGCCACTCTTCATGCAACTTACACTCTCCATGAAACTCACTACTCACAATACATCTTCTCTACTATCTTACAATAATCTCATTGATGAAATACTTAATTATTTCCTAGTAATAACTAATTTATTGACAATATATCAAGTAGCTACATGTGATATTCGCAAATCATGTGATATTTCTAGTACTTAATAACATACTGTTTTCTTATGTGAATACAACGCCACTCACAACTAGTTAGTGCGCTTTTAACTCTAGGTAATGTATCTTGGTAATGTATCTTACCTAACTCATGAGGTACCATCTTGTGTATCTAATTATATAGTTTAATTTGTAATAACTCAACAAGTGTATCTAGATACCTAACCTTAGGTACTCAGCTCATAGCCAAACTATAGTATCTACCTACCTATTTAATAAGTAACCAAGTAATGTTTCTAGGTACCTAATAATATCGTAATTGGAGGGTAGAGAGGTAAAGTTGGGTAATGAAGCTTTTCCTCTACGGTAAAGTTAGGTGCATTCTTACCCAAATATACTTCTAAACTAATAGGAAATATCTCAAACGGTGTACCTATGTGTGTTCTCACCCAACTACACCGCTCAAATAAAAGCTGTATTCTATTGCGGTAAAGTAGTGTCTGTTTTTCCACAACTTCACCTCCCACTGATACAGTCAATGAGTTTAAGGTGAAGTTGTGTGTGTAGTTACCCAACTTGTCCTCTCAATAATCTACAGTCTTCTGGCAGGGGGGGGGGGGGCCTTTATAAAAAAATCTATTCATCGATTAGGAGGTGAAGTTAGGTATGTAAATAGATACCCAACTATTCTAGAATCGTACATATATTAAAAAAAATCTTCTTGTCATTAGTTACGTAATGCGCATTAGCAATAATTTAATTAACATTACAAGCTGGTACCTAACACCTGATTGCTTATCATAAAGTAATTTAAAAGCACGAACATAAAACAATTACTACCTTTTGTTACTCATTCATGAATAACAAAATACACACTTTTTTATTTTTCATTTATATTTATCTAACTATCATTATTTTAATAAAATATCATCGTAATATACACTCGTTTACCTACCTACTGTTAGTGCAGCAATAATACTAATTTGATATATTTACTAAAACTAGGTTCTGGATGTATTCAACTATTTATAGATAGCTACTGATTTAGCAACCAATAATTTTCTGATTATTTTTCAGTAAGTATATATATTTTTAATCTACCTAATCATTGATCTGTTCAGATAATAATAAAGTGTTGCATGTTCTGATAATTTAGAAATAAAATATAATATAAATAAAATTAATCAGTTTAAGTAATTAAAATATGGTTAGTGCATAGGGACAATGACACTAGTCATCTTAGGATGCATTGAAATACTGATTATTGTAAACCTAAGTATCTGAAAAAACTAGGTTTCAAAATTTTAGTAATGTATTGCAAAGAAAAAGTGTATGGTAATGTTAGCATAATATTTACCCAATAATAAATAAAAATACTGCAATATTATAAGTGTTATTTATGTATCGAATAATATTGGGTATTTATTATTAATTGATAATATAAATACTCTCAAAAAACAACATAAGGGAGGAGAACGGGTTGACAATATATACGGAAAGAAGGTAGTGAATGATAGGTACACTGGGGTAAAGCTAATTGTAGTCAAGGACAGACCAGGTGTCGTTTAACGACGCCTTTTGTAGTTTATTTACGATTTTAAAATAAATATATGTATATTGGGGGGCCTGCCACCCCCGAACCACCTAGCCAGGTAATATAAGCAATCTTGAATCATAATCCTTCATTACCCAACATAATCTTTCATTGCCCACCATAATCTTTCAGTGCCTACCATAATATTTCATTGCCAACCATAATCTTTCATTGCCTACCATGATCTTTCATTGCCCACCATAATCATTTTTTACCAACCATATTCTTTCATTGCCCACCATAATCTTTCATTGCCCACCATATTTTTTCACTGCCTACCATAATATTTCATTGCCCACCACAATCTTTCATTGCCCACCCATAATCTTTCATTACCCACCATATTTCTTCAGTGCCTACCATAATATTTCATTGCCCACCATAATCCGTTAATAACAAACATAATCCTTCATTGCCCACCATAATCTTCCATTGCCCACCACAATCTTTCAATGCCTACCATAATATTTCATTGTCCACCGTAATATTTCATTGCCCACCATAATATTTCATTGCCCACCATAATATTTCATTGCCTACCGTAATCTTTAATTGCCCACCATAATATTTTATTGCCTACCATAATCTTTCACTGCCCTCCATAATCTTTCATTGCCAACCATAATATTTCATTGCCCACCATGATCTTTCATTGCCCTCCATAATCTTTCATTGCCAACCATAATAATTTATTGCCTACCATAATCTTTCATTGCCAACCATAATATTTCATTGCCAACCATAATCTTCCATTGCCCACCATAATCTTCCATTGTCTACCATAATCTTCCATTCATTGCCCATCCTGAAATGTTTCATTGCCAACCATAATAATCCATCATGGCCAACCAAAATAATCTATCATCGCCCACCATAATAATATATCATTGTCTACCATAATAATCTCCAAAATCCACCATTTTAATTGGCCTATCAATATATTTCATGGCCCACATTTTACGTAAAGTTTTTTCACATAAAAATCATTTACATGAATACATCTAAATACCCCTTTCTTGGTTCACGTCCCTAAATGTTATAGGAAGGGGGTATTTTTAAATTAATTTATCTCAAATTTCATTTGATTAAATATATTGCACAAATAAATATTAATTAACAGAAAAATTAGTATCCTAACTACAAATACAAATAATACCAAAAAGGAAATTTGAATTTGAAATTCAGCAAATTAAAGAATATAGATTTGGTTCCACAACGTACAAAAAGTCTATGGGAAAATGTAACCACATTTAAAAAAAATGTGTTTTTTTTTTTAAATTTTATTATCATTATTTTTGAGAATTAGAATTTGATGAAACGGCCTAAAGAATAGTAGAGTGAAAAATTCTAAGCAAAATGAAACGAATCCCATATCTCTAAGTCGAATAATTAGGGGATTTTGATACAGTTTATATTTTAAGAGTTTTTTTCTTGGGGGGTGAAAGTTAAAATAGTGACCGTAGTTAGTTAGGTATGTAAGAAATTGTATTTCATTTAATTTTGCGTGTACAATATAATTATTGAGGTTAGTATTAGTATTACTTAGGTAACAGTTTGTCAAATGGTATTCAATTTTTGCAAGAAAAACTAACATTTCTTTGACAATGCAATAATAATTATTAATCTTTAAACATAGATCACACTAAGCTTTACACTGAAAAATTAAATTATAATTTTTCAGTAATACTTGTATCCTCATTATTACATGTATTACGTACCTTAATATATTCATCATTCCATTACTCCACTACTCTCATTTTAACGATACATTTAACTTGTATGTAAGTAAGTTAGTGACACTTTTTCACGTCAATTTCATAAGCTTCAAAATACATTCAATTTTCAATAGGTGCTACCTACATGAATGAATCTTTCATAAAAAATACTTAAAATAGGTAGTTTATAAAACTTATTCAGATAAATGTATTTATCATACGTCATTATCAACTATGTGTACCAATGCATGGTTATCTGGGGTAAGTTATGAATTATTGGACAATTCCACATTTTCGGTCAAAGGAGAAAAAATAAACATTACCATAAAATATATTATATACTCTTTATTTTAATAGGTATTAGTGATAATTATATGAATACCAATTAAAAATATTAAATGAATTTTCTCTTATATGACCGAAAATGTGAAACTGCCCGATGATTCGTAGCTTAACCCATTACCTATATAAATTTATTAAATATTTCACAGTTGAGCACTGATAGCTTCATTTATTTTAGAAATTAAGGAATTTAATAGCATTATCTACCTATATAGTTTTAAATCAACAAACCAATAGTAGGATGGTACTTATATCAATAGTATCATTAGAGTCAGACTCACATCACAAAATACGTCCGATAATTCGTAAATTAGTCAACTCAATACAAAATATTTATTTCAGTTAGCTGTCTACCAATGTTTGAATATTATAATTATTTAGTTATTTTTTAATAATTAGTTAGTTATTTAGTTATTTTTTAATGTTTGAATTGAAGATTTTTTGTACTGATAGGAATTATTTATATTATAGTATAGATTGACTTAGGAACCAACAGATTAAAGAATATTTGCAATTAATATTTACGAAATAATACGGTCAGGAAATTGGAAGTTGATAATATAAGTACTAGTCGAGTTTAGGTTACTATTCATTGGCCCGACGCATCATTTTTTCGACGCCTCATTAGTCCGACTCCTACTTAGTCCGACGCCACATTAGTCTGACATTTTTGCATGTTATATCTGATTTAACAACAAATATGTATATATGTAACAAACTAGCGGATACAACGTACTACATTTAAATGATGAAATAGAGTCAACTAAGAAAGGAATATAAAATTTAAAAAAACGAAAGAAAAAGTATTATTTTATTATTTGGATTATTTTTTAATTGAGTATATCTATTTAATAATCATTTTTATTTTAATTAAAAAATAAAAAGAGAAATAACACAGAAAGTTGTAACTTTTACCTACTTAACTAGTGTATCTTGTACCTATCTCATGATTAACCAACTAGTGTATCTAATTTGATTTGTGTTAACTCAACAAGTGTATCTCGATACCTAACGTAAAGGGTGTAGGTCCCCCACCCCCTGTTTTTTAATTCTTATTTACCTAAATTATTTAATCCTTATTTACATTTTGTAGTTCATTAATGATTAAACATGAAATATATGAATATCGGGGGGCGTGCCGCCCAACCCCTGCCAGGTCATTAAACAGTCATGAAGTGTGCAGTACAACAAACTACATTAGCAACTCTCAGTTATCTCTATCTAAGTAGTTCTTCATATTTGTTCAACTAGGTAAATAAGGATTTACAAAAAAGGGAGGGGGGCTCGTGACCAGGGTGGGGGGAGGGCTCATGACCGGGGGGGGGGGGGAAGAAGGCTCTTTGCCGTCTGACCGTACCCCAACCTTAAGTAGGTACTCAGTTCATAACTGTCAAACTGTAGTATCTAGGTACCTAACTAGTAATTAACCAACTGATGTTTCTAGGTACCTAATAATATCCCAAATATTAGCAAAGCCAATATAAGATAGACGCTCAACTTGATAGAGCACATGCAAAAATAATAACAACCAATCAGAAGCGATCAGTAGCATACGTCACACCAAACAATAATAAACGTACGACCCCCCGTCCCCCCTTGATATTCACAGAAGGATAATCTTTAGTCTTAACGTGTGAAGTCATTAGAAATATAAATATTCTCTACTTATTAAGAATCAGAAAAATAATTACTTTATTATTAATTAAGTTCACAAGATCGCATATGTGGTTCAATTTAGTATTTTGAATATAATCTACCATCTATTCGGAGAACATTCATAACTAGGTATACCAAACGAGTATAAACAAATAGGTAGCATATTGTCTTAGACCACACCAAGTTGTAGGTATACCTTAACGATGATTGGCTAGAAGTTGGGTCACAGTGCTGACGTCAGTGCAAACATACTCTGTATTTTATAAGATGGAGTTAACGTCTATCTTATATTGTCTTTGTTATTAGTGTATGTAGGTCCCTAACTTATTTATACCTGATTATAGTAGCTATGTACATATTTAGTAATTAACGAACCAATTTTGGAAGGTAATTTCTACTATACAAAATAGTGACTCTATGTACCTAACGAGTAACTAACTACTCAACTACATTTGTATCTTTCAATAAATTAAACTTCTATGCCCGAAAATAATTTGAACTTCAATGTATTTACACTGTTTATACCGCTGTCGGTATAATATAAAATTTAAAGAAATATTTATCCCTTATAATCACGAACTAGTATAATAAGTCTTCAAGTCAACATTTTCTTTGACAGCGAATACGATAAACAGTGTTTGAGAAATCAACATGTTAGTCCACTACTGTAAGCGATTTTCTGGGAACAAACATACGTACACACATTCATGGTTATGAAGAATGACCAGTGACTAATACGCTGAAACTTAACTATATGTTAACACAAATGTATTGTATTTAGTTGTAAATAAATATAAATTGATAAAGAAATAGAAGTTCACGGTCAAATAGGTTATTTGTTCACTCTGTAATCATTTACCGCCAAAATATTTTTCCCCAAACTGTATATCAGTGTTTAAGTACAGATCCCCCACCACTCATTCATCTCACACCTCCCCCCCCTCCCTCCCTCCCTATCAGTAGCTACTAACCGTAATGTTTAACCAATTATTTATGAGCCTTGAACTGCAGAAAACTTAGCATTGTCAAATGATAGGAATGTATATTATTATACTTATATTTTATTATAATATTGAACTGACATATAAAATTATAATAGGATATGAATTTTGATTATCAATAATAATCATACCACTTTTTGTGTTTGTAAAAGAAACATTAATATAAATAATATTAAAATCCAATTAGGTAGGCTTATCACATAGTATGGATAATAAGATGTATTATTGTGACCGTTATTTGAATGAAGATTTGTGATATATTGAGTGATAATGATGTAATTTTTAGGTATGATTGATTGAATTCATTGTTTATTATAGTTCAGTTATTTAATTGAGATGTAAATTTAAATAAATAATTAGATTTAAGAATATTGATTAGTTATTTACACTTTAGGTACCTGACTAATTAGGATAAGTTCCGATTATCGAACGGTTCCATATTTTTGAGCAAGTAAGCAAATATATTATAATTATTTATTTAACTCTCATTTTAACCTTATTTACTTATTCGTAAATCTGTAACCGTCCGATAACTCAGAACTTACCCTATCGATAGGTATAAATTATTTGATTGGTTTCCCTAAATAAACTCGCTACCTAGCAACATAACGTGATTTTAAAACTTAGCACCCAAGAGCTCTATCCGTTAGCTGTCTTTGGTGAATGGGAGAGAAGGGAGTGGAGTCTCTTTGGCCCCGAACTGTTGTAATTTAGACTATGTATTTTTTTAATTTTTACTTGTTTACCATTCTTTCAAACTACTTGCAGTTTAAGAGGACAGTGCTTGGGCTAAGCTCTTCTATTTATTATTTTAATGAAAAACTAAAACGAGAAATAACACATAAAAATGTAACACCTCGTCATTTTCTTTTTCCATCTGTGAGTGCAGCCATCGGTGCTTGTGACCTTTTAATATACCCTCCTTCCCCTTCCCCCCCCCCTCACCTTCCCTATCTTACCAAAACTTTCATACTGATTTAAATTTTAGTGCATATGACTTATGAGGAAACACTATCAAAATTATGCATCGATATCATTCATGAATTATGAATAACAACTTTATTTCATCTTAAAGCTTTTTATAAAATGTCAATATAAACATTGGTTTGTACATTCTTACAGAACAAAACCGCGCAAAGAAGACGCGTTATACACTGAATACGTCCAAGACATTTTTATGCCGAAATAATATGTTATCATGAGCTCTGAGGTAACTAATCTATTATTTCAAAATAAATCGCTAAAAAATATCAAATATATGGCAATTACTGGGTGATGTCTTATAGTAACTCAACATAAAATTTAAGTTTTCATTTAAATCACAATATTCAATTTCAAAGAAGAAATACTGAGTATGTTTTATAAGCACTTTTGTTCCAGACAGTTTATTCATCATCTGATAGAATCAGATAGATCGATCGAATTGTAAGAAACTAATAGGTACTCACCATATATCATCACTGTAATAAAAAGATTTTGAATGAAAATTGTGATTGATATTCGAATACATAATACGTACATTTTTGTTAAATGAATTTAAAAATATGCATACACATTAATGCTAACTTTATTTATTTTAGTGATGTAAAATAAATAATTAAATATTAAATTTCAGTAAGGGTTTTAACGTCTACTTTAGAATCAAGGGCCATATCGCAGATGTCATAAGGAAATTACATACAAGGGACTGGAAGAAGCAGTCAGAAAGGAAAGTGGCTCTGTGAGCAAAATCACCATCCACCGTATGTGACGAAACTGTAGTAAAGCTACCCGATATCGGTGAATGCAAAAAAGAACACAAATTCAGATTTAAACTATTCAGAAATTGTAATACTATTGCACCCTTCAATATGGATCACCGCTGCGATATTTGTGAAGATAACATATTACTATGAAATTAAAAAAGAGGAACATATATTTTTTTAGAATATAGGGTAAGCTGTGAGTTAACGGATAGTTTCACATTATATCCATTCATATTAGTATAATAATCAATATAATTATATATTCCATTCCTACTATGCAATCATTACTTTTAATAGGAACGTACACAGGCAAGAGTGGGGGAGAGGGTGGGGGTTTCGCGCCCCTTTTAGAAGTGTACATACACAGTGACGTCGTGACTCATGACATCTTTATAATCTGTTATTGGTGTCTTATATATCAAGGATTCATAGAATTACCATAATGCAATCAATAAAAAACTAATATATTAATGCTTATATAAAATAGTTAACAATATTTCCATGAAGATTGAAGATGTTTCACAGAATTTTAAACGTGTGCATCAGGGACTTGTGTACACTATTTCACAAGGTACTCCATGTACTAGTGAACTTTCATTGCGGCGACTAGAGCCGTACAGTTGCATCCGCTGATATGCTTTCCAATGTTACGATCGACTGTAGCCGCTCTACGACCGTCAGGTTTACTTAAGGGGACCGTCCGTAAATTTTGTAAACAAATTTATTAATAAAGCTACGGTTATGAAACTTAGTTCCTAAATATAAAATTGAATAATATTATGTTTTTGTTCTTGGCATTTTTTCGATTAGACGCATAGAAAACAAGTTATTCGAATTTCGAACGAATTTCGAACTGGGTATTCAAACATGTACTCCTAATACAGTTTTGTAGCTACGGGTTTGCGGTTTTTTTCATTCGATTTTCCTGGTGATTCTCTACCAAAGCCCGAGGATCGATTTTTGAATTTCGAATTAGTTTACGAAAAATTTGATTTTTCGTGAAAAAACTAAAATTTTCAAAAAAAAAAAAAATTATATTTAAAAAAAAAAAAATTATATTTCCAAAAAAAAAAAATTATATTTCGAAATTCAAAAATCGATCCTAACGCTTTTGTAGAGAATTACCAGGAGAATCGAATGAAAAAAACCACAAACCCGTAGCTACAAAACTGTATTAGAAGTACATGTTTGAATACCAAAAAGTTAGTAATTTTTCAACTGCAAGAAAAATGAGTTCAAAGTTTTTATTTGGACTATGTATGGCACTAAATCCCCGCGGGGCGAAGTGCCCCGCTATTACTACTCAAAGGTAGTGGGTATCACTGGGCGCCACCCAGCTCTCTGTAGTAAAGTTTTACATAGCCAAACAACAACCGCTACAGAAAAATAAACAACGAACACCCATCAATATCCTTCGGGTTGATAGTCATGGGAGGGTCAGCCTCATCACGCCGTCGACGCTTCGGTGTCATCTTTGCTGGTGTACTAGCCTCACTATTCCTTCTCTTCAGAGTTGTCTTTTCAGTAGAAAGACCCAGACGTGTCAAAAGAAAGCCATGAACATTACCAAAGTTATGAACAAGAGCTGTATCAGTAG
>CANNZV010000388.1:500389-569372 GCA_947561585.1 Caprella mutica | reverse complement strand
ATATCTATTTACAGTCAATACAAATAATATTACACTAGGGATGAACTCTTACGGTGAAGAACATTCATACAATATCTATTTACAGTCAATACAAATTATATTCCACTAGGGATGAACTCTTACGGTGAAGAACATTCATACAATATCTATTTACAGTCAATACAAATAATATTACACTAGGGATGAACTCTTACGGTGAAGAACATTCATACAATATCTATTTACAGTCAATACAAATAATATTCCACTAGGGATGAACTCTTACGGTGAAGAACATTCATACAATATCTATTTACAGTCAATACAAATAATATTCCACTAGGGATGAACTCTTACGGTGAAGAACATTCATACAATATCTATTTACAGTCAATACAAATTATATTCCACTAGGGATGAACTCTTACGGTGAAGAACATTCATACAATATCTATTTACAGTCAATACAAATTATATTCCACTAGGGATGAACTCTTACGGTGAAGAACATTCATACAATATCTATTTACAGTCAATACAAATAATATTCCACTAGGGATGAACTCTTATTGTGAAGAACATTCATACGATATCTATTTACAGTCAATACAAATAATATTCCACTAGGGATGAACTCTTACGGTGAAGAACATTCATACAATATCTATTTACAGTCAATACAAATAATATTCCACTAGGGATGAACTCTTATTGTGAAGAACATTCATACGATATCTATTTACAGTCAATACAAATAATATTCCACTAGGGATGAACTCTTACGGTGAAGAACATTCATACAATATCTATTTACAGTCAATACAAATAATATTCCACTAGGGATGAACTCTTACGGTGAAGAACATTCATACAATATCTATTTACAGTCAATACAAATAATATTCCACTAGGGATGAACTCTTACGGTGAAGAACATTCATACAATATCTATTCACAGTCAATACAAATAATATTCCACTAGGGATGAACTCTTACGGTGAAGAACATTCATACAATATCTATTCACAGTCAATACAAATAATATTCCACTAGGGATGAACTCTTACGGTGAAGAACATTCATACAATATCTATTTACAGTCAATACAAATAATATTACACTAGGGATGAACTCTTACGGTGAAGAACATTCATACAATATCTATTCACAGTCAATACAAATAATATTACACTAGGGATGAACTCTTACGGTGAAGAACATTCATACAATATCTATTTACAGTCAACTCAAATTAATGTATAAATAATACTGAAAATGAGGTGACGAATTTGTTCACCGTTTAAGGTGAAATGTAGGAAATATTACTTTCACCTGATCTAGGGTAAAAACCCTCAAAAACGTTATCTGCTCTCTACTTGGGGTAACTATTTACCCCAGACCTGATGAATTCTCTTCACAATATGTAAATCGAATGACCAATAGAGAAAAGTAACTCCAACATCTCATTTTCTTTATGGTAGTTTATGTTGATGACCATATTATCTGATACTCTCTTGGGGTAATTTCTGAGTTAATTATGCATCTAATCTAGACAAAGTGTGCATAGATACTCGAGAATTACCCTAAAACTCTCCCTATGTTTCAAGATGTTAATCGCTGTTTGTAGTTAGAAATATTCCGACTTCCTTATTTTCTTAGTAAATAATCATTTTTTGTGGAATACTCCCAAGATAGTGACTGTGACGTCAAAATGACACCAATGATACACAGAAGGTGATACAGTGTCCATACATACTTCTACTAGCGACTGTGACGTCAAAATGACACCAATGGTACACAGACGGTGATACAGTGTCCATACCTACTTCCCTACTTCTACTAGCGACTGTTACGACAAAATGACACCAATGGTACACAGAAGGCGATTCAGTGTCCATACCTACTTCTACTAGTGACTCTGACGTCAAAATGACACCAATGGTACACAGAAGGTGATGCAGTGTCCATACCTACTTCTACTAGCGTCTGTGACGTCAAAATGACACCAATGGTACACAGAAGGTGATACAGTGTCCATACCTACTTCTACTAGCGACTGTGACGTCAAAATGACACCAATGGTACACAGAAGGTGATACAGTGTCCATACCTACTTCTACTAGTGACTCTGACGTCAAAATGACACCAATGGTACACAGAAGGTGATACAGTGTCCATACCTACTTCTACTAGTGACTCTGACGTCAAAATCAGATAAAAAGATCATTTATATACGACAATAAATGATTAGACCAAAATAAAAATAGTACTTTATCATAAATTTGAAACATTTTCAGTCTGTCGTTTTTCGTATGACACTAACGATAAAAAAAATCCCATCGATGATATCAGAAACTAGATGACGGGCACTCATAGAGCGCATGCCTTTGCTGCCGCTTATAAATGACCTTGACCGTCTAATAATCCTTGAGTTAAAAATGACCTTGACCTTGACCCCAATCACTCTCTAAGTATTATCAAATGGTTCCTGGATAATGACCAATCGTTTCACCAAATTTCATACAATTTGGTTCAATACTTTTTGAGTTAAGCGAATAACAAGATTACAAGTATACATATTCCGCCTAAAGTATGACCTTCCGCATTCTTTGAAGGTAATTATGATATTTTACGATGAAATATTTACCGCAATGGAAAATAAACTCTGAGCCAATGATAAATTAACATATTGATATTCCTATTGAAATTTATAATTCTTATTGAAAGTGATGGTGGGGCCATAGAAGATTAAGTTATAGTGGGGCCATAGAAGATAAAGTTACTGTGCGGCCATAGAAGATAAAGTTACGGTGGGGCCATAGAAGATAAAGTTATAGTTGGGCCATAGAAGATAAAGTTATGGTGGGGCCATAGAAGATAAAGTTATGGTGGGGCCATAGAATATAGAGTTATGTTTGGGCCATAGAAGATAGAGTTATGGTGGGGCCATAAAAGATAGAGTTATGGTGGGCCATAGAATATCAAACATGGCCCTCCTTTAACCCTCCATCCTCCTCCATAAATTCCTCTCAGTGTTATTGTAGTGCCATAGGAGATCACGTGTAGTCCCCCTCCAATCTCCCCACCATAACCAATTCCATATCGAGTAAGTAAATAAAGCTACCGTCGAAACCTAATAATTAGATGTGTTAGAGTAACGTCACTTCTGCGTCTAATTTTCGATTTAAATTCTTTGTAGAGTGCAAATAATACCTTTTGAGTGTAGTCGGTAAGGCTCACTTTGTCAGTCAAGAGGCTGCCACTTGAACCTTATTGACGTCAACGACAGACACTCTGTGAAATATACACTGATAGACAGTTAGTTACTCCGGTTAGTGCGACCACCTTGCTTTGTGCTGATAGACGTACTGAGTGATGTGGCTATAAAGAAAATTCTGATATTTCGAATAAAGCTTTAGATATTTTATATATATATCTATATATTTCTTTTATGAATTTTTTTAAAATATATTTTATATATATTTTTCATTTTACTATTGAAAACCCGTTAATTTTAATGGGGAAGTACACTAGTCACCCTTCATATTACTTTTCAGTGTTTTTCTGTTGGTTGCAAGAGAAATGTCACGCTTTAACATTTAAGTTACGGTATAACTTCATGGTTAAAATATTGAACGGGAAATCTACAAAAAAAAGAAAAATCGGAAAAGCTGGAAGACAAGAAAGTTTTGGAAAACAGAAAATGTCGGCAAATTTGAAAAACGGGTTACAACCCAATAATTCGGAAAACCAAAATATCCGGACAGCAAAATAAAAACAAGAAAATTCGGAAAAGTGGAAAAATTCGAAAAACGAAAAGTAAGTAAAACCAAAATATACAGACATACTAAAAAAACGGGGAAAAAAGGAAAACTGAAAAACCCCGGAAAAAAAAGGAAAACTGAAAAATCCCGAAAAAAAAGGAAAACTGAAAAACCCCGGAAAAAAAAGGAAAACTGAAAAACCCCGGAAAAAAAAGGAAAATGCGGATTATCTTATCCATAATTTCTTGGAAGAAAAAACTATTCGGACTTTATTCGGATAACTACGGTTCGAACTATTTAGTATTTAATGTATCCTAATTAAATATTATAAAGAGTAGTACGATATATGTTTAGACTTTAATCGAGTTTTTATTTCTTTAATTGAAGCGTCCAGAAAATAAAGTAAATATTTAAATGAGGTAAATAAGGTAAATATTTGAATAAGGTAAATAATTAAATAAAGTAAATATTTAAATGAGGTAAATAAGGTAAATATTTGAATAAGGTAAATAATTAAATAAAGTAAATATTTAAATGAGGTAAATAAGGTAAATATTTGAATAAGGTAAATAATTAAATAAAGTAAATATTTAAATGAGGTAAATAAGGTAAATATTTGAATAAGGTAAATAATTAAATAAAGTAAATATTTAAATGAGGTAAATAAGGTAAATATTTGAATAAGGTAAATAATTAAATAAAGTAAATATTTAAATGAGGTAAATAAGGTAAATATTTGAATAAGGTGAGTAATTAAATAAAGTAAATATTTAAATGAGGTAAATAAGGTAAATATTTGAATAAGGTAAATAATTAAATAAAGTAAATATTTAAATGAGGTAAATAAGGTAAATATTTGAATAAGGTAAATAATTAAATAAAGTAAATATTTAAATGAGGTAAATAAGGTAAATATTTGAATAAGGTGAATAATTAAATAAAGTAAATATTTAAATGAGGTAAATAAGGTAAATATTTGAATAAGGTAAATAATTAAATAAAGTAAATATTTAAATGAGGTAAATAAGATAAATATTTGAATAAGGTAAATAATTAAATAAAGTAAATATTTAAATGAGGTAAATAAGGTAAATATTTGAATAAGGTGAATAATTAAATAAAGTAAATATTTAAATGAGGTAAATAAGGTAAATATTTGAATAAGGTAAATAATTAAATAAAGTAAATATTTAAATGAGGTAAATAAGGTAAATATTTGAATAAGGTAAATAATTAAATAAAGTAAATATTTAAATGAGGTAAATAAGGTAAATATTTGAATAAGGTAAATAATTAAATAAAGTAAATATTTAAATGAGGTAAATAAGGTAAATATTTGAATAAGGTAAATAATTAAATAAAGTAAATATTTAAATGAGGTAAATAAGGTAAATATTTGAATAAGGTAAATAATTAAATAAAGTAAATATTTAAATGAGGTAAATAAGGTAAATATTTGAATAAGGTAAATAATTAAATAAAGTAAATATTTAAATGAGGTAAATAAGGTAAATATTTGAATAAGGTAAATAATTAAATAAAGTAAATATTTAAATGAGGTAAATAAGGTAAATATTTGAATAAGGTAAATAATTAAATAAAGTAAATATTTAAATGAGGTAAATAAGGTAAATATTTGAATAAGGTAAATAATTAAATAAAGTAAATATTTAAATGAGGTAAATAAGGTAAATATTTGAATAAGGTAAATAATTAAATAAAGTAAATATTTAAATGAGGTAAATAAGGTAAATATTCGAATAAGGTAAATAATTAAATAAAGTAAATATTTAAATGAGGTAAATAAAGTAAATATTTGAATAAGGTAAATAATTAAATAAAGTAAATATTTAAATGAGGTAAATAAGGTAAATATTTGAATAAGGTAAATAATTAAATAAAGTAAATATTTAAATGAGGTAAATAAGGTAAATATTTGAATAAGGTAAATAATTAAATAAAGTAAATATTTAAATGAGGTAAATAAGGTGAATATATAAATAAAGTAAATTATAATTAAGGTGAATTATAATTAAGGTGAATTATAATTGAGGTGAATTATAATTGAGGTGAATTATAATTAAAGTGAATTATAATTAAGGTG
Organism: Caprella mutica; assembly: GCA_947561585.1. Lineage (NCBI taxonomy): Eukaryota > Metazoa > Arthropoda > Malacostraca > Amphipoda > Caprellidae > Caprella > Caprella mutica. Next base: position 563,525 of record CANNZV010000388.1, on the reverse strand, counting down.
AATTATAATTAAGGTGAATTATAATTAAGGTGAATTATAATTAAAGTGAATTATATTTAAGGTGAATTATAATTAAGGTGAATTATAATTAAGGTGAATTATAATTAAAGTGAATTATAATTAAGGTGAATTAAAATTAAGGTGAATTATAATTAAGGTGAATTATAATTAAAGTGAATTATAATTAAGGTGAATTATAATTAAGGTGAATTATAATTAAGGTGAATTATAATTAAAGTGAATTATATTTAAGGTGAATTATAATTAAGGTGAATTATAATTAAGGTGAATTATAATTAAAGTGAATTATATTTAAGGTGAATTATAATTAAGGTGAATTATAATTAAGGTGAATTATAATTAAAGTGAATTATATTTAAGGTGAATTATAATTAAGGTGAATTAAAATTAAGGTGAATTATAATTAAGGTGAATTATATTTAAGGTGAATTATAATTAAGGTGAATTAAAATTAAGGTGAATTATAATTAAGGTGAATTATAATTAAGGTGAATTATAATTAAGGTGAATTATATTTAAGGTGAATTATAATTAAAGTGAATTAAAATTAAGGTGAATTATAATTAAGGTGAATTAAAATTAAGGTGAATTATAATTAAGGTGAATTATAATTAAGGTGAATTATAATTAAGGTGAATTATATTTAAGGTGAATTATAATTAAGGTGAATTAGAATTAAGGTGAATTATAATTAAGGTGAATTATAATTAAGGTGAATTATAATTAAGGTGAATTATAATTAAGGTGAATTATAATTAAGGTGAATTATAATTAAGGTGAATTATATTTAAGGTGAATTAAAATTAAGGTGAATTATAATTAAGGTGAATTATAATTAAAGTGAATTATAATTAAGGTGAATTATAATTAAGGTGAATTATAATTAAGGTGAATTATAATTAAAGTGAATTATATTTAAGGTGAATTATAATTAAGGTGAATTATAATTAAGGTGAATTATAATTAAAGTGAATTATATTTAAGGTGAATTATAATTAAGGTGAATTATAATTAAGGTGAATTATAATTAAAGTGAATTATATTTAAGGTGAATTATAATTAAGGTGAATTAAAATTAAGGTGAATTATAATTAAGGTGAATTATATTTAAGGTGAATTATAATTAAGGTGAATTAAAATTAAGGTGAATTATAATTAAGGTGAATTATAATTAAGGTGAATTATAATTAAGGTGAATTATATTTAAGGTGAATTATAATTAAGGTGAATTAAAATTAAGGTGAATTATAATTAAGGTGAATTAAAATTAAGGTGAATTATAATTAAGGTGAATTATAATTAAGGTGAATTATAATTAAGGTGAATTATATTTAAGGTGAATTATAATTAAGGTGAATTAGAATTAAGGTGAATTATAATTAAGGTGAATTATAATTAAGGTGAATTATAATTAAGGTGAATTATAATTAAGGTGAATTATAATTAAGGTGAATTATAATTAAGGTGAATTATAATTAAGGTGAATTATATTTAAGGTGAATTAAAATTAAGGTGAATTATAATTAAGGTGAATTAAAATTAAGGTGAATTATAATTAAGGTGAATTATACTTGAGGTGAATTAAAATTAAGGTGAATTATAATTAAGGTGAATTATAATTAAGGTGAATTATAATTAAGGTGAATTATAATTAAAGTGAATCATAATTAAGTTGAATTATAATTAAGGTGAATTATAATTAAAGTGAATTATAATTAAGGTGAATTATAATTAAGGTGAATTAAAATTAAGGTGAATTATAATTAAGGTGAATTTAAATTAAGGTGAATTATAAATAAGATAAATTATAAATAAGATAAAATATAAATAAGATAAATTATAAATAAGATAAATTATAAATAAGATAAATAATTTTAGCATGTGTGCGGAGATACAGAGAAGTGTCGCTATGATAGAACGGGTAGCTATATCACCGGTACTGACCCTACCGATGAGTGGCATTGAAATATCTAGATATATTGAATATCTAGATATTTTAAATATCTAGATATATTAAATAACTAGATATTTAAATATCTAGATATATTAAATAACTAGATATTTTAAATATCTACATATGTTGAATAACTAAACAAATTAAATATCTAGATATAATAATTAAGTATATAGATATAATTATGGAGATATCTTTAATTATTAAGATATTTTATTATCAAAATATCTTATTATCTAGATATCTTATAATCTAGATATCTTATTATCTAGATATCTTATTATCAAGATATCTTATTATCTAGATATCTTATAATCTAGATATCTTATTATCAAGATATCTTATTATCTAGATATCTTATTATCTAGATATCTTATTATCTAGATATCTTATTATCTAGATATCTTATTATCTAGATATCTTATTATCAAGATATCTTATTATCTAGATATCTTATTATCTAGATATCTTATTATCTAGATATCTTATTATCTAGATATTTTATTATCTAGATATCTTATTATCTAGATATCTTATTATCTAGATATCTTATTATCAAGATATCTTATTATCTAGATATCTTATTATCTAGATATCTTATTATCTAGATATCTTATTATCTAGATATTTTATTATCTAGATATCTTATTATCTAGATATCTTATTATCTAGATATTTTATTATCTAGATATCTTATTATCTAGATATCTTATTATCTAGATATCTTATTATCTAGATATCTTATTATCTAGATATCTTATTATCAAGATATCTTATTATCTAGATATCTTTAATTATCAAGATATCTTATTATTTAGATATCTTTAATTATCAAGATATCTTTTTATCTAGACATCTTATTATTTAGATATGTTATTATCTAGATATCTTATTATCTAAATATCATTAATTATCAAGATATCTTATTATCAAGATATCTTATTATCAAGATATCTTTTTATCAAGATATCTTATTATCTAGATATCTTCAATTATCAAGATATCTTATTATCTAGATATCTTTTTATCAAGTTATCTTATTATCTAAATATCATTAATTATCAAGATATCTTATTATCTAGATATCTTCAATTATCAAGATATCTTATTATCAAGATATCTTATTATCTAGATATCTTATTATCTAGATATCTTCAATTATCAAGATATCTTATTATCAAGATATCTTATTATCTAGATATCTTATTATCTAGATATCTTATTATCTAGATATCTTATTATCTAGATATCTTATTATCTAGATATCTTATTATCTAGATATCTTATTATCAAGATATCTTATTATCTAAATATCATTAATTATCAAGATATCTTATTATCTAGATATCTTCAATTATCAAGATTTCTTATTATCAAGATATCTTATTATCTAGATATCTTATTATCTAGATATCTTATTATCTAGATATCTTATTATCTAGATATCTTATTATCTAGATATCTTATTATCTAGATATCTTATTATCTAGATATCTTATTATCTAGATATCTTCAATTATCAAGATATCTTATTATTAAGATATCTTATTATCTAGATATCTTATTATCTAGATATCTTATTATCTAGATATCTTATTATCTAGATATCTTCAATTATCAAGATATCTTATTATCAAGATATCTTATTATCTAGATATCTTATTATCTAGATATCTTATTATCTATATATTTTATTATCTAGATATCTTATTATCTAGATATCTTATTATCTAGATATCTTATTATCTAGATATCTTATTATCTAGATATCTTATTATCTAGATATCTTATTATCTAGATATCTTATTATCTAGATATCTTATTATCTAGATATCTTACTATTTAGATATCTTACTATTTAGATATCTTATTATCTAGATATCTTATTATCTATATATTTTATTATCTAGATATCTTATTATTTAGATATCTTATTATCTAGATATCTTACTATTTAGATATCTTACTATTTAGATATCTTATTATCTAGATATCTTATTATTTAGATTTCTTATTATCTAGATATCTTATTATCTAGATATCTTATTATCTAGATATCTTATTATCTAGATATCTTATTATCTAGATATCTTATTATCTAGATATCTTATTATCTAGATATCTTATTATTTAGATATCTTATTATCTAGATATCTTCAATTATCAAGATCTCTTATTATCTAGATATCTTATTATCTAGATATCTTATTATCTAGATATCTTATTGTCTAGATATCTTATTATTTAAATATCTTTAATTATCTAGATATCTTAATTATCTTTCCTCACTCGATATCCCAGGAATAAGTACTTCTTGCCTGGGATATTCCCTTACTATCCCAGGAATAAGACCTTCTTGCCTGGGTCTCTTCAGTCCCCTGCAACTTCATAACGACAGACTAAGTTAAAAGTAGCGTGTTTTACTCCCCGTCTCCATGTTATTACCTTTACATTAGGTACTACATCTTACTAGACAGTTAGTACCGGTGTCAACGCTTTAGAACACTCTCATCTACTGGTATTAGAGTTAGACACTCATCTACCGGTATTAGATTAGACACTCATCTACCGGTATTAGAGTAGACACTCATCTACCGGTATTAGAGTAGACACTCATCTACTGGTATTAGAGTTAGACACTCATCTACCGGTATTAGATTAGACACTCATCTACCCGTATTAGAGTAGACACTCATCTACCGGTATTAGAGTAGACACTCATCTACCGGTATTAGAGTAGACACTCATCTACCGGTATTAGATTAGACACTCATCTACCCGTATTAGAGTAGACACTCATCTACCAGTATTAGAGTAGACACTCATCTACCGGTATTAGAGTAGACACTCATCTACCGGTATTAGAGTAGACACTCATCTACCAGTATTAGAGTAGACACTCATCTACCGGTATTAGAGTAGACACTCATCTACCGGTATTAGAGTAGACACTCATCTACCAGTATTAGAGTAGACACTCATCTACCGGTATTAGAGTAGACACTCATCTACCAGTATTAGAGTAGACACTCATCTACCGGTATTAGAGTAGACACTCATCTACCGGTATTAGAGTAGACACTCATCTACCAGTATTAGAGTAGACACTCATCTACCGGTATTAGAGTAGACACTCATCTACCGGTATTAGAGTTAGACACTCATCTACCGGTATTAGAGTAGACACTCATCTACCGGTATTAGAGTAGACACTCATCTACCAGTATTAGAGTAGACACTCATCTACCGGTATTAGAGTAGACACTCATCTACCGGTATTAGAGTTAGACACTCATCTACCGGTATTAGAGTAGACACTCATCTACCGGTATTAGAGTAGACACTCATCTACCGGTATTAGAGTAGACACTCATCTACCAGTATTAGAGTTAGACACTCATCTACCGGTATTAGAGTAGACACTCATCTACTGGTATTAGAGTAGACACTCATCTACCGGTATTAGAGTAGACACTCATCTACCGGTATTAGAGTAGACACTCATCTACTGGTATTAGAGTAGACACTCATCTACCGGTATTAGAGTAGACACTCATCTACCGGTATTAGAGTTAGACACTCATCTACCGGTATTAGAGTAGACACTCATCTACTGGTATTAGAGTAGACACTCATCTACCGGTATTAGAGTAGACACTCATCTACCGGTATTAGAGTTAGACACTCATCTACCGGTATTAGAGTAGACACTCATCTACCGGTATTAGAGTAGACACTCATCTACTGGTATTAGAGTAGACACTCATCTACTGGAATTAGAGTAGACACTCATCTACCGGTATTAGAGTAGACACTCATCTACCGGTATTAGAGTAGACACTCATCTACTGGTATTAGAGTAGACACTCATCTACTGGAATTAGAGTAGACACTCATCTACTGGTAATAGAGTAGACACTCATCTACCGGTATTAGAGTAGACACTCATCTACCGGTATTAGAGTAGACATTCATCTACCGGTAATAGAGTAGACACTTATCTATCGGTATTAGAGTAGACACTCATCTACCGGTATTAGAGTAGAGTGGAGTTGTTGCTTGTATCTCATTTACTAAGGCACTAGGTGAATTAGATCACGGAGTAGCTTTTCTGCAACCATGAGCAGTGTCACCGACTGGTGGTAGGTGACTTTGTTCATGGAGCCACTTTCCTTTCTGACTGCTTCTTCCAGTCACTTGTATTTAATTCCTTTTTTGACCGAAGCAGACGTTAAACCCCTACTAATTATATTGTATTTTATTATATAGTTTTGATAGATTTATCAATACATGGAAAAGTATGCAAAATGACATCGAAACACCTATAAAAAATTATGGTGGGGCCATAGCATATTAAAGTCTTCTCTCTATCTTCTATGGCCCCACCATAACTCTCTCTCAATCTTTTATGGCCCCACCATAATTTTCTCTCAAAGAATAGATTTTTTCCCATTATTAGGTCATGTTAGACAAATATTTAATAACACAACTGATTTTAATTATACCGTAACGTTAAAAAGTATATAGATTTTTAACAGGTAATATAAGATTTTTTAAAATCCATTTCAGTCATGATATCAAACATCATACCCACCATTAAACATTTCAGTCTCTAGTTTTAACATCTCCTATCACAGCTGTCTAATTAACATAGTCATAGTAACTTTTAGGTAAGGAACATTTTCAAAAGTTTTGTTGTAGCATAACAGAACTTTGTCCGTTAGTTCGTTAATCCTGAATATCAGGGGAAAGAATATGGTGGGGCCATAGAAGGTAATGTCATGTCCCCTCTCAATCTTCTATGGCCCCACCATAACTCTCTCTCAATCTTCTATGGCCCCACCATAACTCTCTCTCAATCTTCTATGGCCCCACCATAACTCTCTCTCAATCTTCTATGGCCCCACCATAACTCTCTCTCAATCTTCTATGGCCCCACCATAACTCTCTCTCAATCTTCTATGGCCCCACCATAACTCTCTCTCAATCTTCTATGGCCCCACCATAACTCTCTCTCAATCTTCTATGGCCCCACCATAACTCTCTCTCAATCTTCTATGGCCCCACCATAACTCTCTCTCAATCTTCTATGGCCCCACCATAACTCTCTCTCAATCTTCTATGGCCCCACCATATGGCCCCACCAGACGTTAAACCCTCTACTAAATTTAAATTAACAGCTCTAATATTTTTGCTGCCTGAAATATTCTCACAGAGAAAGTATGACAACAAATGAAACTAATAAATTGAAATAATGAAATTTGTCAACTACTGGTTTACGTCAGTCTTGAGCGTATAGAAACAAATCCTTGTTAAAATTTATAATATTTTGAAAAATAAATGTATGATGTAAACGCCGGTAAACCATAAATCACGCGGCAAGTTGTCCTGGCGGCGAGTTGTCCTCACGGCGAATTTTCTACGGCGAGTTGTCCTAGAACCCTTTGTATCCCACGAAAAACTTAGTATCCCACAAAAATACTTTGTATCCCACAAAAATACTTTGTATCCCACAAAAATACTTAGTATCCCACAAAAATACTTAGTATCCCACAAAAATACTCAGTATCCCACATTAATACTTTGTATCCCACAAAAATACTCAGTATCCCACATTAATACTTTGTATCCCACGAAAATACTCTGTATCCCACGAAAATACTCAGTATCCCACATTAATAATTTGTATCCCACGAAAATACTTTGTATCCCACGAAAATACTCAGTATCCCACATTAATACTCAGTATCCCACATTAATACTCAGTATCCCACATTAATACTCAGTATCCCACATTAATACTTAGTATCCCACATTAATACTCAGTATCCCACATTAATACTTAGTATCCCACATTAATACTTAGTATCCCACGTATATACTCAGTATCCATTTAAATACTATAGTTACTTATTTTGGTGATGGTACTCAGTGCCACATAATCTAATGTTCGAAATTCGACGACCCGGTAAAATTTGACACGATCTTCGAATCGATTACTGCTCAATGGTTCGGAAAGAAACGAACTGAAAGCTCGAAACTGCGCGAAAAAAATATGAAATTCAACAACTAGGGTACGTTCCTATTTTTCGAACAGTTCCACATTTTCGATCATATTAGAGAAAACTATGTAATAATTATTTACCTGTAATTTTAATTGGTATCCATGATACTTGCATGTATCATGGATACCATTTGATATGAAAAATAAATATTTATTATGTTTTTTCTTACATGATCGAAAATGTGGAACTGTCCGATATCTCGGAACTTACCCTACTACGTTAGAAAGTGAATACATTCTGAAATGCAATTTAATGATATACGGAATATTATTTGTATAAGCATAACAGTGAGAGGTCATGTAATATTAATGACTATTGCAATACGGAATTGCTTAGGTATTTATATGCAATGTACAATGAAAGCGTAAAGTGTTAAACTCATTTCACCTTGCTAATAATATTCTTCTACTGTCCTTAACACTTTCTATGGTTCGAGATACTCAATATTTTTTAATTTTCGAGATATTCAAACCACATTGATTTTAAATTTTTTCGAGATATTCAAAAAATTTCTTTTTATAAATTTTCGAGATATTCAATTTTTTTTTAATTTTTCGAAATATTCGAAGTCATTTTTTAAATGTTTTCGAAATATTGAATGTAAACTTTTTCAAAATTTTCGCGACACTCCCCATCAATTTTCCACACCGTAATAATTGTGAGCGTTACCGTTTGAGTTCTCACCCCCTCCCCCCTTATTTTTTTATCACATCACTTGCGAAAGTTTGTAATTGGAAGTTGGTAGAAGAGGCTGGAGAGATAGAGAGAGAGAGAGAGATGTTGTCTGCTCATATCCAGCATATAATAGTTGTCAAAAATAGTCATTTAACTTTGTTAAAGTTCAAATTGAACGGAATTTACACTGCATCAAAAGATCCTTTTTCGTGATTGTGGAATATGCTGCAGAGAGTGTGTGTTATGGTGGGGCTATAGGAGATTATGGTGTAACCATATTTCATTTCTATGGCTTACCATAACTCGCTCTCAATCTTCTATGGCCCCAAAACTCTATCTCAATCTTCTATGGCCCCACCATATCTCTATCATAATCTTCTATTACCCCACCATATCTCTCTCTTAATCTTCTATGGCCCCACCATAACTCTATCTCAATCTTCTATGGCCCCACCATATCTCTATCTTAATCTTCTATTACCCCATCATAACTCTCTCTCTCTCAATCTCCTATGGCCCCACCATAACTCTCTCTCAATCTTCTATGGCCCCACCATAACTTCTTAACTGGTATGACATATGGTATAGGTTTAGATTCTGTTTGAATTTATTGAATTGGTGATTAAAATAATGTAAAACAGATTGAAAAGTATAACGACAGAAATAATTTTTAAACTATGCTTTAAATATTTTAACTCATCAAATCTATACTAACCACATATCCATCACAATATGTAGCTTTTAGTTATTATTGATGTTCAACCCCACAAATTCAGGTAATATTGATCTTCAACCCCACAAATTCAGGTAATATTGATGTTCAACCCCACAAATTCAGGTAATATTGATGTTCAACTCCACAAATTCAGGTAATATTGATGTTCAACTCCACAAATTCAGGTAATATCGATGTTCAACTCCACAAATTCAGGTAATATCGATGTTCAACCCCACAAATTCAGGTAATATTGATGTTCAACTCCACAAATTCAGGTAATATTGATGTTCAACCCCACAAATTCAGGTAATATTGATGTTCAACTCCACAAATTCAGGTAATATTGATGTCCAACTCCACAAATTCAGGTAATATTGATGTTCAACTCCACAAATTCAGGTAATATCGATGTTCAACTCCACAAATTCAGGTAATATCGATGTTCAACCCCACAAATTCAGGTAATATTGATGTTCAACTCCACAAATTCAGGTAATATTGATGTTCAACCCCACAAATTCAGGTAATATTGATGTTCAACCCCACAAATTCAGGTAATATTGATGTTCAACTCCACAAATTCAGGTAATATTGATGTTCAACTCCACAAATTCAGGTAATATCGATGTTCAACTCCACAAATTCAGGTAATATCGATGTTCAACCCCACAAATTCAGGTAATATCGATGTTCAACTCCACAAATTCAGGTAATATTGATGTTCAACCCCACAAATTCAGGTAATATTGATGTTAAACTCCACAAATTCAGGTAATATCGATGTCCAACTCCACAAATTCAGGTAATATTGATGTTCAACTCCACAAATTCAGGTAATATTGATGTTCAAAACACAAACGCTGGTAATATTAGTGTCCAACTCCACAAATTCAGGTAATATTGATGTTCAAAACACAAACGCTGGTAATATTAGTGTCCAACTCCACAAACTGAATCCCACTACTTCCAAGACACGGATGAGCCAGTTCAGCTCGGTCGTGACACCACAAATGTACTGTGTATTGGTGGTGAGCTTCTGCACTACCTTTATAGATGATAATGTAAGTCATTGTGCCAAACTGTTACATATTCGATAGAGTGTCTGATTAGATACAGCGACGACTGCTCTTATCCCTGCGAATAACTTACCACCACCACCACCTCGGGCTGCTTCTTTAGGCCTTCCGGTAATGTTAGACGTGGAGGAGAAACCTGAGGAAGGTTTTCACTGAATGTGTGGTAGAAAAGAATTGTAAGTATGTTATGACTTATGTGGTACCATGAAGGGTACTTTCATACCAAGATAAATAGGTTCCGGGTAACCATCTAGGTTACCAGAATCTAGGTTACCAGGAAACTAGGTTATCAGAAACCTAAGTCATCAGAAACCTAGGTTACCGGGAACCAGGTTTCCCTTATACATCTCATCAATGTTCTTGTCATATTATAGCCAAGGTTCGACTCACAGACCACACACACGTACTCACACTTGACTCTCCTAATCTGAAAAAGGGGGCGGAGTCTCCGGATATCCAGCAGAGGAGTTTCGGGAAAAATAATCCGTCCTCCCGTGTTTTCGTCCATTGAACGTCGTGTAGTTGTCTGTCAGTTGATCACAAAAAGAAATAAGGAAGGCTGGATTGAACAGAAGCTAGCGTGGGCTTAGCGACTCCTGATATATATTTCATTAGGTGCTCTTTTGTTCAGTAAATTGAATTTGAATCGCAAAGCCTGGAATTCCTTGACGCGATTAAATTTGGCAGCATTTGAAATGAGGCTAACGTGTACAGGAGTATCTAAATGCGCACCACTTCCCCCGCCACCCGACGTTACAGGCTGTCTCGCCAATCGGAAATATTCGGTTCGTTTCCAAGTGAACTTTGATATTATGGTAATTAGATTGAAATGTATTCTTTTAGGGAGCTACACACAGTAGTTTCTTTTTATTGACTGCAGATGAAAGATTATAGCGGGAGATAGCAGTTGCTGATGATGGGGAATGCATCAGCTGCATCGGTTGCAAATAAAAGACAGAGAGATAGGTATTACTCGATCAAATGGATCGCAGTTGATTTTCTCTGATGTGAAGCGTTAAATTACTTCATTCCGATTTGTGCGGCTTTGTAGAAACAACATTTTGGGAGGAAGCTTTGAAGACAGTAGTCTTTGATGTATCTTGATAGGCATTCTTTGTAATGGTAATCATTTGTAATTGAGAAACTTGCCCAGCGTTCAAACGCGCCAATACAGCCCAGGCCGCTCTCACTCCAATTCTTTTAACTTTCTCAAATTAAAATCAAGTTAGCTGCGAGTGTGGTGGTGGTGGTGGTTGGCTTTACATTCACCAAACTTATTCAATTCGGTTAAGTCTGCAGTAAGTTCGGTGCAAAAGTCATTGGTACATCGCAAGTTGATGGCTGTCACTCTAGTTCTCGCCACCGAATAATTTCCCGTTTATTTTGTCGCATTGGGTCCCTTTGCAGAGAGGATGTTTGTAGGATTCTGAGACTAGGTCAAATGGTCTACATGCCGGTGCCTGTGTAATGAGGATGCTATTATTCATACAGAAGGAAGGGAATTAACAAGCCGGGGCTCTTATGTGACCATTCCTCCGGACTTTACAATCTCTTTTATCTTTCCACCGAATGCCACCAACCATTTGCGACTGGAAGTGCAATACTCCCAACAATTGCACAACATTAAAATGTTAATGCTTACTTCCTCAGCTCAAAATGCCTCTTTGTTTGCTGCAAATTGCCTCAGTATTTCTTCAGGTGAAGAGATATTACGCACCTTAACTTTAACATCTAAGTAAAATAATAGAAACGAACAAAATATATGTTGATAGTTTAGGTTACGTATTCCCGTATAGGTACGTATTACCGTACAGTTACTTATTACCGTACAGTTACTTATTACCGTACAGTTACTTATTACCGTATAGTTACTTATTACCGTATAGTTACTTATTACCGTACAGTTACTTTATACCGTACAGTTACTTATTACCGTACAGTTACTTATTACCGTACAGTTACTTATTACCGTACAGTTACTTATTACCGTATAGTTACTTATTACCGTACAGTTACTTTATACCGTACAGTTACTTATTACCGTATAGTTACTTATTACCGTATAGTTACTTATTACCGTATAGTTACTTATTACCGTACAGTTACTTTATACCGTACAGTTACTTATTACCGTACAGTTACTTATTACCGTATAGTTACTTATTACAGTACAGTTACTTATTACCGTATAGTTACTTATTACCGTATAGTTACTTATTACCGTATAGTTACTTATTACCGTACAGTTACTTATTACCGTATAGTTACTTATTACCGTACAGTTACTTTATACCGTACAGTTACTTATTACCGTATAGTTACTTATTACCGTACAGTTACTTTATACCGTACAGTTACTTATTACCGTATAGTTACTTATTACCGTATAGTTACTTATTACCGTATAGTTACTTATTACCGTACAGTTACTTATTACCGTATAGTTACTTATTACCGTACAGTTACTTATTACCGTATAGTTACTTATTACCGTACAGTTACTTTATACCGTACAGTTACTTATTACCGTATAGTTACTTATTCCCGTACAGTTACTTATTCCCGTATAGTTACGTATTTCAGTACAGGTACGTATTCCCGTACAATTATGTAATTACACTAGTTACAAATATTGATACTATTGAGAACACGTTATTCTTAACGGGCAAGTACACTAGTTACAAATATTGATACTATTGAGAACACGTTATTTTTAACGGACAGGTACACTAGTTACAAATATTGATACTATTGAGAACACGTTATTCTTAAGTGGCAAGTACACTAGTTACAAATATTGATACTATGGAGAACACGTTATTCTTAAGTGGCAAGTACACTAGTTACAAATATTGATACTATGGAGAACACGTTATTCTTAACGGGCAAGTACACTAGTTACAAATATTGATACTATTGAGAACACGTTATTTTTAACGGACAGGTACACTAGTTACAAATATTGATACTATTGAGAACACGTTATTCTTAAGTGGCAAGTACACTAGTTACAAATATTGATACTATGGAGAACACGTTATTCTTAAGTGGCAAGTACACTAGTTACAAATATTGATACTATGGAGAACACGTTATTCTTAACGGGCAAGTACACTAGTTACAAATATTGATACTATGGAGAACACGTTATTCTTAACGGGCAAGTACACTAGTTACAAATATTGATACTATGGAGAACACGTTATTCTTAAGTGGCAAGTACACTAGTTAGAAATATTGATACTATTGAGAACACGTTATTTTTAACGGACAGGTACACTAGTTGCAAATATTGATACTATTGAGAACACGTTATTCTTAACTGGCAAGTACACTAGTTACAAATATTGATACTATTGAGAACACGTTATTCTTAACTGGCAAGTACACTAGTTACAAATATTGATACTATGGAGAACACGTAATTCTTAACGGGCAAGTACACTAGTTACAAATATTGATACTATTGAGAACACGTTATTTTTAACGGACAGGTACACTAGTTACAAATATCGATACTATTGAGAACACGTTATTTTTAACGGACAGGTACACTAGTTGCAAATATTGATACTATTGAGAACACGTTATTTTTAACGGACAGGTACACTAGTTACAAATATTGATACTATTGAGAACACGTTATTCTTAAGTGGCAAGTACACTAGTTACAAATATTGATACTATGGAGAACACGTTATTCTTAAGTGGCAAGTACACTAGTTACAAATATTGATACTATGGAGAACACGTTATTCTTAACGGGCAAGTACACTAGTTACAAATATTGATACTATGGAGAACACGTTATTCTTAAGTGGCAAGTACACTAGTTAGAAATATTGATACTATTGAGAACACGTTATTTTTAACGGACAGGTACACTAGTTGCAAATATTGATACTATTGAGAACACGTTATTCTTAACTGGCAAGTACACTAGTTACAAATATTGATACTATTGAGAACACGTTATTCTTAACTGGCAAGTACACTAGTTACAAATATTGATACTATGGAGAACACGTAATTCTTAACGGGCAAGTACACTAGTTACAAATATTGATACTATTGAGAACACGTTATTTTTAACGGACAGGTACACTAGTTACAAATATCGATACTATTGAGAACACGTTATTTTTAACGGACAGGTACACTAGTTGCAAATATTGATACTATTGAGAACACGTTATTCTTAACTGGCAAGTACACTAGTTACAAATATTGATACTATTGAGAACACGTTATTTTTAACGGACAGGTACACTAGTTGCAAATATTGATACTATTGAGAACACGTTATTCTTAAGTGGCAAGTACACTAGTTACAAATATTGATACTATGGAGAACACGTTATTCTTAACGGGCAAGTACACTAGTGGCAAATATTGATACTATGGCGAACACGTAATTCTTAACGGGCAAGTACACTAGTGGCAAATATTGATACTATTGAGAACACGTTATTCTTAACGGGCAAGTACACTAGTTGCAAATATTGATACTATTGAGAACACGTTATTCTTAACGGACAAGTACACTAGTTACAAATATTGATACTATTGAGAACACGTTATTTTTAACGGGCAAGTACACTAGTTACAAGTATTGATACTATTGAGAACACGTTATTCTTGACGGGCAAGTACACTAGTTACAAATATTGATACTATTGAGAACACGTTATTATTAACGGGCAAGTACACTAGTTGCAAATATTGATACTATTGAGAACACGTTATTCTTAACGGACAAGTACACTAGTTACAAATATTGATACTATTGAGAACACGTTATTATTAACGGGCAAGTACACTAGTTACAAATATTGATACTATTGAGAACACGTTATTCTTAACGGGCAAGTACACGTACTAGTTACAAATATTGATACTATTGAGAACACGTTATTCTTGACGGGCAAGTACACTAGTTACAAATATTGATACTATTGAGAACACGTTATTTTTAACGGGCAAGTACACTAGTTACAAATATTGATACTATTGAGAACACGTTATTCTTAACGGGCAAGTACACTAGTTACAAATATTGATACTATTGAGAACACGTTATTCTTAACGGGCAAGTACACTAGTTACAAATATTGATACTATTGAGAACACGTTATTCTTAACGGGCAAGTACACTAGTTACAAATATTGATACTATTGAACACGTTATTCTTAACGGGCAAGTACACTAGTTACAAATATTGGTACTATTGAGAACACGTTATTTTTAACGGGCTAGTACACTAGTTACAAATATTGATACTATTGAGAACACGTTATTCTTAACGGGCAAGTACGATAGTTACAAATATTGATACTATTGAGAACACGTTATTTTTAACGTGCAAGTACACTAGTTACAAATATTGATACTATTGAGAACACGTTATTCTTAACGGGCAAGTACACTAGTTACAAATATTGATACTATTGAGAACACGTTATTCTTAACGGGCAAGTACGATAGTTACAAATATTGATACTATTGAGAACACGTTATTTTTAACGTGCAAGTACACTAGTTACAAATATTGATACTATTGAACACGTTATTCTTAACGGGCAAGTACACTAGTTACAAATATTGGTACTATTGAGAACACGTTATTTTTAACGGGCTAGTACACTAGTTACAAATATTGATACTATTGAGAACACGTTATTCTTAACGGGCAAGTACGATAGTTACAAATATTGATACTATTGAGAACACGTTATTCTTAACGGGCAAGTACACTAGTTACAAATATTGATACTATTGAGAACACGTTATTCTTAACGGGCAAGTACACTAGTTACAAATATTGATACTATTGAGAACACGTTATTCTTAACGGGCAAGTACACTAGTTACAAATATTGATACTATTGAGAACACGTTATTCTTAACGGGCAAGTACACTAGTTACAAATATTGATACTATTGAACACGTTATTCTTAACGGGCAAGTACACTAGTTACAAATATTGGTACTATTGAGAACACGTTATTTTTAACGGGCTAGTACACTAGTTACAAATATTGATACTATTGAGAACACGTTATTCTTAACGGGCAAGTACGATAGTTACAAATATTGATACTATTGAGAACACGTTATTTTTAACGTGCAAGTACACTAGTTACAAATATTGATACTATTGAGAACACGTTATTCTTAACGGGCAAGTACACTAGTTACAAATATTGATACTATTGAGAACACGTTATTCTTAACGGGCAAGTACGATAGTTACAAATATTGATACTATTGAGAACACGTTATTTTTAACGTGCAAGTACACTAGTTACAAATATTGATACTATTGAGAACACGTAATTTTTATAGTAGTAAGAAAACTGTTTCCTTTTTACTTTATTTTTGTTTTCTTTTTGTTTTCTCTTTGTTTTCTTTTTGTTTTCATTTTGTTTTCTTTTTGTTTTCTCTTTGTTTTCTTTTTGTTTTCTTTTTGGTATTCATCGAATCGGAAGAGTAAAAAAAGGCGATGACAACCCTGACGGATGGGAGATGTGGGAGAAAATACAAATTAAATATAAGGCATTAGAATCACAAATGAAGTGAGGGGAGATATTAAGAGATAATCAATATTATACTCTTCAGTCAAGTGAAGAACATTGCTACAGTGTAGTAGTGTAGAGTTGGTATGTATTGGACAACATAAGTAGGGTGTGTATCGAGTTATCGGACAGTTCCACATTTTCGATTATATTAGAAATTATTATTTAACTTTATCGAGTAAAAATGTTAAATTATATTTCTCTTACGTGTCCCAAAATGTGGAACTGCCCTTTAACTCGGTACTTACCCTAGTTTCGATATATTTTTGAGCATTACTAAATTGTTCTAGACTCTACAGATATTGATATCTCTAAGACCATTGAATCTATCTCTACTCCGTGTCTCTATTAAACAACCCTCCATACATTTATTATCCTATTACGTTTGTGGAGACATTATTTGTTATAAAGTCGCTGAACCGTAATAAAAAAGATCCCTAAATTTATCACATTAGTTACCCTAGTTAGTCATGGTCGGGTGTGCTGTGGAGAGAGAGAGAGAGAGTCGGAGAGAAATCGTCTGAATTCGTTAACGATGGAAATAGTCATCGTCTTATTTCGATAACGATGGTGAAAGATCGTCTATTTACGACAATAAATGATTAGACCAAAATTATGTAGTGTGCAGTACAGCAATCTAGCGGATACAACAAACTACATTACGGCCGTCTAAGTCGAGACTCTTCAAAATGGGAAGACATTTCTAACCAAACGTTTCATCAGTAATACATAGTTGATAAATTTATAAATACACGAGAAAAATAATAGATAAAACAAATAAAATTGAATTTGGTTCTATGCCCCAAACAGTAAAGATCCTACAATTGTAATTAATTATCAATTTCCTACAACATAATTATCATTTTCAATGTATTTAAAGTTAAGTAATGTTTATTATATATTGGCTAGGTTGAAACATTATCAATATGAATTATATGGATCGGGTGCATTGTAAAAATCACATTTAATTAATTTATCTATACTTTAAATTAAATAGGAAATTACATTTGAATTAAATAACAAATTTACAAATTCAGATTAAGTAAAATGCCAAATGTTTACGGAGCCACTTTCCTTTCTGACTGCTTCTTCCTATCTCTTGTATTTAATTTCCTTTTTACCTCAGCAGTATGGCCTTCAGCTCCAAAAATACAGAATAAATCAATAAATAATCACCAGAATTCGTTTTTTTGCTAATATTGTCCCAATATTGCGAATACTGTAGCAGTATTACGACTCATTTTACAGTATTGGGACAATGTTCCACGTCCTAGTATTATTTCGCCCCCTTTTCTTTTATTGCAGTACCCCCTCTAACATTCTCTGTGATATCATAGAAAACTGTGTTGATTGCCAGGTGTGCACAGGTAGACCGACCTAGAAACTGACTAAAGTAGAATGTAGTGGTAGGGTTAGTTACGGATTATCGGTCAGTTTCGCATCTTCGGTCACATAATAAAAAAGACATGGTAATTATTATTTAATTTTCATTGGTATCTATGATACCTGCGTCCTGCAGGTATCATAGATACCAATGAAAAAATAATGATATAGCTTTTTCTTATATGACCGAAAATGTGTTTAATTCGTCGGACATTCCGGACAAAAATCCTGGTGATAATGTCTTTATTATGATATTTTACGATAAAATACCATCAATATTTACCGTAATGGACAATAACAGACCATCTGCCGATTGTAAATTTACCGACTCTGAGAAGAGTACCTACCTTGTTTGCAGATTTATTTAATCTCGTTTACTTGTAATTTAGTAAATTACTCTTTAATGTTTCTAAATAAAATGAATCAACCATCTATAAGATTTGAAATATATAGACCTACTGTGTCCCTATATTGCTAACAGTGTCCTCATTGGGGTACTTACTGTGTCCCTATTGCTAACAGTGTCCTCATTGGGGTACTTACTGTGTCCCTATATTGCTAACAGTGTCCTCATTGGGGTACTTACTGTATCCCTATATTGCTAACAGTGTCCTCATTGGGGTACTTACTATGTCCCTATATTGCTAACAGTGTCTTCATTGGGGTACTTACTGTGTCCCTATATTGCTAACAGTGTCCTCATTGGGGTACTTACTGTGTCCCTATATTGCTAACAGTGTCCTCATTGGGGTACTTACTGTATCCCTATATTGCTAACAGTGTCCTCATTGGGGTACTTACTGTGTCCCTATA
Organism: Caprella mutica; assembly: GCA_947561585.1. Taxonomy (NCBI): domain Eukaryota; kingdom Metazoa; phylum Arthropoda; class Malacostraca; order Amphipoda; family Caprellidae; genus Caprella; species Caprella mutica. The sequence goes on along the minus strand of CANNZV010000388.1, from coordinate 544,243 downwards.
TTGCTAACAGTGTCTTCATTGGGGTACTTACTGTGTCCCTATATTGCTAACAGTGTCCTCATTGGGGTACTTACTGTGTCCCTATATTGCTAACAGTGTCTTCATTGGGGTACTTACTGTGTCCCTATATTGCTAACAGTGTCCTCATTGGGGTACTTACTGTGTCCCTATATTGCTAACAGTGTCCTCATTGGGGTACTTACTGTGTCCCTATATTGCTAACAGTGTCCTCATTGGGGTACTTACTGTGTCCCTATTGCTAACAGTGTCCTCATTGGGGTACTTACTGTGTCCCTATATTGCTAACAGTGTCCTCATTGGGGTACTTACTGTATCCCTATATTGCTAACAGTGTCCTCATTGGGGTACTTACTGTGTCCCTATATTGCTAACAGTGTCTTCATTGGGGTACTTACTGTGTCCCTATATTGCTAACAGTGTCCTCATTGGGGTACTTACTGTGTCCCTATATTGCTAACAGTGTCTTCATTGGGGTACTTACTGTGTCCCTATATTGCTAACAGTGTCCTCATTGGGGTACTTACTGTGTCCCTATATTGCTAACAGTGTCCTCATTGGGGTACTTACTGTGTCCCTATATTGCTAACAGTGTCCTCATTGGGGTACTTACTGTGTCCCTATATTGCTAACAGTGTCCTCATTGGGGTACTTACTATGTCCCTATATTGTTAACAGTGTCCTCATTGGGGTACTTACTGTGTCCCTATATTGCTAACAGTGTCCTCATTGGGGTACTTACTGTGTCCCTATATTGCTAACAGTGTCTTCATTGGGGTACTTACTGTGTCCCTATATTGCTAACAGTGTCCTCATTGGGGTACTTACTGTGTCCCTATATTGCTAACAGTGTCCTCATTGGGGTACTTACTATGTCCCTATATTGTTAACAGTGTCCTCATTGGGGTACTTACTGTGTCCCTATATTGCTAACAGTGTCCTCATTGGGGTACTTACTGTGTCCCTATATTGCTAACAGTGTCCTCATTGGGGTACTTACTGTGTCCCTATATTGCTAACAGTGTCCTCATTGGGGTACTTACTGTGTCCCTATATTGCTAACAGTGTCCTAATTGGGGTACTTACTGTGTCCCTATATTGCTAACAGTGTCCTCATTGGGGTACTTACTGTGTCCCTATATTGCTAACAGTGTCCTCATTGGGGTACTTACTGTGTCCCTATATTGCTAACAGTGTCCTCATTGGGGTACTTACTGTGTCCCTATATTGCTAACAGTGTCCTCATTGGGGTACTTACTGTGTCCCTATATTGCTAACAGTGTCCTCATTGGGGTACTTACTTACTTTTTATAAAAAATACGATTACGTAGTTATTTTTTTATATCACATATATAATTGATACAATTAGATGTATTTATACTATACATGCATTCATTTATAAATAGTTCTCCTACCTTTATCATTTATTAATTGAAATTATCGACGTATTATAATTATTTAATATAGGTAAGTTCCAAGTTATCGGACGGTTCCATAATTTCGATCACATAAGGAAAAAAATAATTATTTAATACTTATTTTCATTTTTGAAATAAAAAGATCAAATGTAATTATTTTAGTTCTCTTACATGATCGAAAAGGTGGATCCGTCTGGTAACTCAGATCTTACCCGACTATAACTCAAAGTACTATTTCATTCTTTAAAAATTTAGCTTATTTATTGAAAATAATATTGAATTATTATTAATTTTTATGCTAACATTTTTTTTTGTCAGCAAAATAAAAAAATTATAAGAAGATTCTATACTAACTGTAAATTGATCTCGCTTTAAAATTTTACTGAATTAATACCTTGTAAATTTTCTATTTATTTAAATAATGGGAGAATGTTTCCAAATTAAACGGAAACTTCAGGTGTACATTCAAAATAACAGTAATTATATATAACATATGTTCTCCATTAAAATAAAAGACTGAATATAAATAAAAATACATGGTATATATATATATGAATCTCGGGTAAGTTTCGAATTATCGGTCAGTTCCACATCTTCGGACATATTAGAAAAAAACATATAATAATAATTATATAGTTTTGTCTTATATACCGAAGATGTGGTACTGACCGATAATTCGTAACTTACCCTACATATTTTCTATTCATATACTTATAATAAAAACATATTTAATTAATATCAATTTTCCAGCTATAAGAAAGTGAACACATAAATAATATTGAAGACGATATAGACTAATTTGAGTGATAACGATAAAAAATGCATTATATAAATTACCCCATTCATTTTTCCACTTAGGACTAATTGTTTTTTCGATGCAATCTCTTCACATTTGATATAAAAACTGTAGCTAGTTTGCATATCAGGGCCACATCGAACACTTCTTCAAGTCCCAACTAATTATTATAAAGCTAAAGGTATTCGCTACACGGAGAAATAATTATGCTTTATTGTGACACAGGTTAAATTTAAGAGATTCGACTGATATTAGTCTGGCCAGATAAATTAATGGGTACCGTCTCTAGCATAAATAGCTATGGGGTACGGTTCGAATCAACGACCAGTTACACATCTTCGGTCATATAAGAAAAAAACGATTTAGTAATTAGTTATTTTATTTTAATTGGTATCCATGATACCTGCAGGTATCATGGACACCAACTGAAATAAAATAATCATTATTATATCGTTTTTTCTTATATGACCAGAATTGTAGAACTGACCGATAATTCACATCTCACCCCACTCGTTTATTTCTAATGACTCGATTATATTAAAATGTTCATTTCGTTTCATCTCAATAAGATATTTAATGCTAGAGGTTGGCGTCATTACACCTGTCTTTACTAATTAGCTGTGCGTTTGCCCCTTCTACCCAGTATACCTTTTGTTCTGATCTAATTTGAGATAAGCTTTTGCGAAGCTGAAACCAATTGCTTATGCTTCCATACGAATTATTTATTGGATAGACGTTTAACTTGGAGCTTCTGAATGGTAGTGAACTACGCCACTGTATGTACAGAGAAGAGTAGTCTACACTACTGTATGTACAGAGAAGAGTAGTCTACACTACTGTATATACAGAGAAGAGTAGTCTACACTACTGTATATACAGTGAAGAGTAGTCTACACTACTTTATATACAGTGAAGAGTAGTCTACACTACTGTATATACAGTGAAGAGTACACTATACACTACTCTATATACAGTGAAAAATATGTTTTTAAAATATCAATAATGAATATTTTTACTTAGGTTTCTAAAAAATGTTTAAAGTTTGGATGTAAATTTTAATTGCTATGAGACGACCTTATTTATTATTGCTGCATACAAATCTTTAAAATATCCACGTTGACACAACATTGAAAAAAGGCCAAAAGTGTCAGTTAGATGCTACGATATACTACAGTGAACATTCCTTGGCTCTAGAAAAGCCTGACCTCGCATTTAGTAAAAAGGGCAGCTATTTAAATTTATGTAACGGACAGGAATTCTTTGGAAGTTGCATTATTTGTATTTTGAAAGCAAAATGCACCTGGCATGTCGAATTGAAAGGGAGGGAGAGAGGTGTCCAGCCAGCAACTCTCAAAGACTCTTTTATGCAGGCCTCTAGTAGTAAAAAACTTATCAATGGGTATAGTCTGTGCGAATGACCAGCATCCACTTGTGAACCTGCTGCACTTTGCCCTGACCTTTGACCATCCCTGGGTCAATTTGGGTCAATGGGAGTTCAGTTGCATAGAAAGGTTGCACTTAAATATGCATATTTTAGAACAGTTTCGCACAGTGGTGCATCCAGATTTCCATCTTCAGAAGATAATGTTCATGATACATGTTTTCAATTAATAGTTGTACATTAAATTTTGTAATATCAATTTATTCAGTTATTCACAAAAATGTTCAATTACATCTAACATTTATAATAAAAAAAGTTGATATTTCCTTGTTCATGATGTTCCAATCTAAGGATTTCCATTAATTTTGTAGTATATATATCAGTTATTCACATAATTGTTCAATTAGATCTAACTTTTATCATCAAAAATGTTATAATCGGATCAGTATTTCCTGTTAGATTTCTGCCGAAAAAAAGCTCTCGACTACCTTGCAAGATATCCAGCAAATAGAGGACCGAAAGGTCATCATTGAATAGGTCTAAAGGGGCAAAAAGTGACCATAATGACCCATGAACATTTCCCAGGGTGACCTCTAATCTTCTACTTTCTATAGCACTAAAATGCAGTCAGTTGAAATATTTGGAATAGCAGGAATGTTAGTAGATATTTCAATGGCTTTCTGAACCATTCACGGCAAATCTGCGGAAGAAGATTTACATCCATTGCTGAATTAGGCTTTACTGGTTACTATCCCCAGAAAATTAATGTGGTAACACAAGGAGAAAACTATACATAGATACAGAAAGTTCAGTCTAACTATAAAACTATCCAAACAGAGTCCATGAAAAATCTTATTTCTTATAGCTTTAACGTCATCATTTGAAAAAAAAAAATGAAAAGCTTAAACGATAATGAACGAGGCGGACGAATTCACCACATCATTTTCGATATTATTTATTTATATACTATTATATACTTTAAATTGAGTGTAAACAGATATCGCATAAATGTTCTTAACCATGTAATATTATTTGTATAGACTGTAAATAGATATTGTATGAATGTTCTTCACCGTAAGAGTTCATCCCTAGTGGAATATTATTTGTATTGACTGTAAATAGATATTGTGTGAATGTTCTTCACCGTAAGAGTTCATCCCTAGTGGAATATTATTTGTATTGACTGTAAATAGATATTGTGTGAATGTTCTTCACCGTAAGAGTTCATCCCTAGTGTAATATTATTTGTATTGACTGTAAATAGATACTGTATGAATGTTCTTCACCGTAAGAGTTCATCCCTAGTGGAATATTATTTGTATTGACTGTAAATAGATATTGTATGAATGTTCTTCACCGTAAGAGTTCATCCCTAGTGGAATATTATTTGTATTGACTGTAAATAGATATTGTATGAATATTCTTCACCGTAAGAGTTCATCCCTAGTGGAATACTATTTGTATTGACTGTAAATAGATATTGTATGAATGTTCTTCACCGTAAGAGTTCATCCCTAGTGGAATATTATTTGTATTGACTGTAAATAGATATTGTATGAATGTTCTTCACCGTAAGAGTTCATCCCTAGTGGAATATTATTTGTATTGACTGTAAATAGATACTGTATGAATGTTCTTCACCGTAAGAGTTCATCCCTAGTGGAATATTTTTTGTATCTTCTTGCTAAACCAAACTACTTTATTTTTCCAGGACTTCTCTGTTATTCCGAAGCTGTTCTGTAACCTTTACACCAAACTCATTCGTTAAAATCAATCCTATAAAAATCTCCATACATCCCCACACTAGACGGTCAATCCTCAAGTTAGGTCTAACAGTGTATTTAAGGTCATTATATGCATCACAGCAGGTTCACATCCACATACACTTGCTGAGTACACTCCAGTCTCATCCTTTTGTGTCTCCAGTCTTTGCTGTGACAATGGGTGTTGAGAATAACATTGGTGAGGGACAAAGCGCACTACCCCTTCCCACTGAAGCATGAATACAATTAGGCCAAACCCATCCTCACATCGAGTGCTGCTGATGCTAGTTACAAATGAGATGATACTATAATGCCTTTAAAGGGACCGTTCAATGTTTATTGTGTTTACAGTGAATTGAAAGCATTGATAGTTTTTTCTAATATTAATGAGCCTATGAAGATATCAGGTTAAAGGTAAATTGTGAAAAAAAAAATTTCGAGAGAGAATAGAGATGTAATAATGTTGAATAAACAAATAACAATTTACACCGCAAAAATAATTCATCTGTAGCATATATACTGCAACAATACATCCGTAGCATATATACCGCAACAATACATCTGTAGCATATATACCGCAACAATACATCCGTAGCATATACAGGGTGGGGCGTAAGTTTGGAAGCAAATGAAAGTGCATATTACAATCCAACGAAAAATATATTTAATAATTTACAGTTATGTATTATTACATAAGGGTTTTAAGAATTCAAAAATCTTAAATTTATTCAAAATGTCCCCCCTTGTTTTTAATAACAGCCTCAAATCTCCTCCGAACTCCTTCTACTGCGGCACGCAACTGTTCTTGTGAAATTTCCTCCCAAAATCTCTGGAGCGAACGCTTTAAATCATCCACACTGCGATGGAATTTACCACAGGCCTTTGATTCAAGAATGGACCATACCGAAAAGTCCATAGGATTAACATCTGGGGAGCAGGGAGGCCACATTTCTTTGGACCAAAACCGTGGAAGATGGTCATGGCACCAGTTTTGAGTGACATTTGCAGTATGTGAAGTCGCGCCGTCTTGATGAAATGTCCATAGAGTGTCATTACCGAAGTGATCCTTAGCTGACTCCAACATTGGCGTCAAAATATTCTAAATATCACATTTAGCATTGATTTTGGCGCCTTGTTCCACAAAAATTAAAGGAGATCTCCAAGTTTCTGAAACGGCGGCCCAGACCATTACTGAAGCAGGTTTCATGGTTCTGTGGACAGTTTTTTGGTTGTATGGGATGTCATTTGCACTTTTATTAATTATTCTGTCATTCCTCCGGTTGTGAGCCGTTTCCACTGTGAAATTTTTTTCGTCAGACCAAACAATTTCACCAGCCGTGCCAGACTTCAATTCTCTCAGAAGTGCTTTGCTTCTCTCCAATCTTTTTTACTTTACAGCTTCTGTCAGAGTCTGTCTCTTTTGAAGGGTGAAAGAGGACATCTTTAGGTCTTCTTTGACAACTCTTCTCATTGTTCTGGGACTCACATTAGCTGTTTTATCTAACAATCGTATTGACCTTTACGGGTTCCTCCTGATCTTCTCTCGGGCACATTTTATCAGTTGTTTGGTGCGTTGTGAGCGGGGTCTACCACTTCTTGGACGATCAGTCAAGTCTCCTCTCTCATTAAAACGCTTCACACATTTCCAAACAGTCGATCTCGCTATTGAGACAGTCTTTGAAATGACGGAATCTGACTTCCCGGCACGGTGCAGAGCAATAATGGCTTCTCTTTTGTCTGACATTTTTGAATTGACTAAATTTTTGCAAAAAATAACACTGCCACATCATAATGTAGAGTCTCTACTATAGTTCAAACCCTATCAACTACTTAGGAACTTATATTTAGGAATTATATTAATGTTTGAAAATTTGCTTCCAAACTTACGCCCCACCCGTTATACCGCAACAATACATCCGTAGCATATATACCGCAACAATACATCCGTAGCATATATACCGCAACAATACATCTGTAGCATATATACCGCAACAATACATCCGTAGCATATATACCGCAACAATACATCCGTAGCATATATACCGCAACAATACATCCGTAGCATATATACCGCAACAATACATCTGTAGCATATATACCGCAACAATACATCTGTAGCATATATACCGCAACAATACATCTGTAGCATATATACCGCAACAATACATCTGTAGCATATATACCGCAACAATACATCTGTAGCATATATACCGCAACAATACATCTGTAGCATATATACCGCAACAATACATCTGTAGCATATATACCGCAACAATACATCTGTAGCATATATACCGCAACAATACATCTGTAGCATATATACCGCAACAATACATCTATAGCATATATACCGCAACAATACATCTGTAGCATATATACTGCAACAATACATCTGTAGCATATATACCGCAACAATACATCTGTAGCATATATACCGCAACAATACATCCGTAGCATATATACCGCAACAATACATCCTCGCGTTAATTTGTCGCGCGAATTCAATGTGATTGAGGAGACATTTTTCATTATGGAACTGTCAAGGGATGCGGAAATAAAAGAGTCAATGTTCAAATAACTACATTTGATATGGCCTACATAAGGACTCTTAACTAATACTCGCCTGGTGATCTCTGATAAAACTAGAACAACACTAAATGATGAAAATACATTAAATACCATTATTGATAGTGATATTTGATAGTTATTTCAAGTTTTTTTTATGAAATTCAGTTCTACGTATATCGATCTATGAAGTACATTTTCCCTCAATATAACAAACTATCGTATTTCTCGGTGTGACAATTTCCCCCTATTTTTGTAGAGGTGACAGATGCACACTGACATATTAGTATAAATACAGCCACATGTATATTTTCTAGCCGACTGATCAGCGCTTATTAGTTATTATTTAGAATGGTGCAGTGGATATGGCTTTGTTAGTCGCGCGAGTTTTGGTATCGCGGCAATTCTCGCACTCTTTTCCGTGCAGTTAACCATGGGACCACAGTAGGGTAGAGTTACCACCGACTGTACCAATAACGACATCAATAAGCTTATTTGTCCACAAAGGAATCAAATGTCCCAAATTAGGGTCAAAAAAGATCTAAATCATATATATCTTTGCTTCGTACATTTTATTTCGCGTTGCCATAGAAATTATATAGATAAATTAGTGGAAATCAATATGTCCATAACGTGGTCTATTATATATAGTAACTTAGTCCCTTGTATATTGTAAAGATTGACTATATATATATGTTCATAATTAGGTGTCTTACTATATGCTTTTAAAATCATAGATCTTAAGAATATCACAGATGAAATGAAATGGTATCGAATACTATATACCGCTGGTGTAGAACCATTCAATACTCTTTAATTCTTCCCGTCTATAATATTTTCTGAATCTATGATTTTAAATGCATATTGTCACAACCCTAATAATAATGAACCATTTATCTTCCAAATTCACATTTATGTATATTAGATTTCAAAATTTATAAACTAATTGTGTTTGTGTTTTGTACGTACGTTACGCCTTTCAGAAAAAGAGGAAAAATCTTTGACTCGGTATACGGGTTATAAAAACTATATAAAATGATCTAAAGGCTATTATGTTAATAAATTGAATAGAAATTCAACCTTACGGAAAATAAAATAGGAAATAATATTCTGTTCAATAAAAACTTCTACATTTCTGTAGAATTCAAAATATAAAAAAGTAATATAAATAGATATCAATATACATTTCTGAATAATGATTGCAATGTCACGGGTCAATGTCACTGTACTCTCTAACTCTATATCATCCATAAAATAGGTTTTTATACTCATTTTAAGTGAGTAAATGTGACCACTAGAACTGTAAAGGGTTGAACATAACAGCGGTAAATAATTTACCACTTTGTGTATTTCCTGACAGCTGATGACTTTTTTATTTGGAATACTGAAAATTCATTCTCATCCGTTATTCCTTTATCCATTGATTAGTAACTAGGGTAATTTACGAATTATCGATCAGTTTCACATCTCCGGTCGTATAAGAAAAAGCGCTATACTAATTGGTATCCCTGATGTCTACAGGTATCAACACCTCTATACCATCTAATAAGGGTTGGTACGCTATGTCTTACAAGAAGCTGAACAGACTGGCCAGTTTAATATCCAACTGTGACAGCTCTGTTAGATATATCCCTATCCGAGTTATATCCAAGTTATATCAGAGTTATAACAGAGTTATCGAACGGTTTTACATTTTCGATCGTATAAATCGAGATGGTTTTGAATTAAATTTTATTTAATTATCTTAATTTTTTTCTTATGTAATCGAAAATGTTAAAGTAAATGGAGAGTGGCCTTATATTGGGACAGCAATCTGTAGATGTGGCACATCAGCAAAGTTAAAGTTGAGCATCGTGTACGGGTTGATCTTCTATGGACCCAGGGTACTTTATCAATGAATATATTTTAGTTAATTGAACATTATTCTATATTTTCGTTACATGACAAACACCAAAGTACTTTATTTCTGAATAAGGTTAGTAGCCGGTATAGTTGCGGTATAAAGTTGTCACATGCAGAACCAAAGGCAGTAATTGTATGTAGTTTACTTTGGACAAGTTACAGAGTGGTCAACCTGTGTCCTGATAGACAAATTATTGACCCATGGTCACATTTATTGAATCAACTTGTCACCTGTTGATAGAAAACAGAGGCACGGAGATTGTAACCATGGGAGAGATTATCGCAGAGGGGCTTAACCTGATTTACTATGGCCCCACCATAACTCTCTGTCCTAATCTTCAATGGCCCCACCATAACTTTCTGTCCGAATCTTCTATGGCCCCACCATAACTCTCTCTTAATCTTCTATGCCCAATCATAACTCTCTCTTAATCTTCTATGGCCCACCATAAGTTCCCTCTTAATCTTCTGTGGACCACCATTACTCTCTCCTAATCTTCTATGGCCCCACCATAACTCTTTTCTAATCTTCTATAGCCCCACCATAACTTTCCTTCCTAATCATCAATGGCCCCACCATAACTTTACCCTCCTAATCTTCTATGGCCCCACCATAACTTTCTTATCATCTATATATTTTATTATATAGTGTATTTTTTTTTTCTTTAGGGTATTATCAGAGTTGTAGGACAGTTCCACATTTTCCAGCATATAACTAAAATATGTACCTGCAGTTATTATGGATATACCAATTAATATAACAAGTTATATTATAATCATATTTTCCTTATATGATCGAAAATGTGAAACCGTCCGATAACTCGGAACATACCCTACTTTACTTTAGATTACGTCTTTAGCATAGTAAATAAATAGAGAAGGATGCTAAGTCTCGAATTCATTGACGGTGAACTTGATCCATTCTTCAGAAACGATGTAAACAAATGGCGTCACACAGAGTACTCTCAAATATTATAGGTATTATTAGGTGAATGTTATAAGTGAGTAGAGTGTAAAACGTGATAAAAACAATTATATGTAAGTTAATTTCCATGAAAATGCACATTTAACTGAATAATAGCAAAATCTTTATTTAAAAAAACGAATGGAAAATATTTTGTGTGACGTCACTCAAAATATTTTCGGATGTTCCAATATTGTACTTGGTATACTTCTCTATTTATTTACTATGGTCTTCACACTCTACCTTTGAATTCTAGTGATCTCTCATACGCATCTGTATAGATATTTGTATATAAATTTATGGTTCACACCTCTATACAGTTTGCGGAAGCTATACTGCAATATTTGATGACATGGAAACGTGCCTGAGCCCTAACATAAAAACCTAGCTATCATTTTACAACACCAAAAAGTGAAACGTTTATGTAGAACCTCTGCGATCGCCATAGATAATATCCTTAGCCCTTTATCTGGAGATGAACTAGGCATATTCTACTGCAATTATGTTTGGTTACGAATTATCGGTCAGTTCCGCATGTTCGGTCATATAAGAAAGAGCGATATAGTAATATATATTTATGACCTATATAACATCATACTATAAATTTACTAAAAGTGTAGCTCTGATATGGTAAATTAATGCAATAAATCTTACAAAAATATACTGCAGTAAAATCACAAATTCCTAACTACAGTTCAAACCCTAAAAAAAGCTGAAGAAAAGAGCTACAATAGGGGTTTCGGATATCAGTTTTCAGTGTACGAAGTTCGTTTTGCATGTTCGTACAGAGAAAGCAGCACAAGGACCGGATTTCAAAAATAGCTCCCCATCCTTTCTCCGAGTTAATAAAGTGCCAACAGGAGGCAAAAATCCGGTAACTAAGATTCTGAAAAATCCTAACGTTTCGCCAGCAATTAAAAGTTCCGAGGAGTTATGGAAATGAAAGCAAAATTACAAGTTTGAATATTGAAAAATAGTCACTGGGATGAACTGAAGACGCAGGCTAGAATTGACAGGAACAGCATTGCTAGATATTTCAATATTTAAAATTGATGAGTTTACATGCATTTAGATATACAAACAGACTCTGCTTTTATTACACCCGCTCTTATTATTGGTAATAATAGCGGGGTATGACTCAAGTTATTATATACTTGAAACTCCTTAAACATATAACTTTTTATGAGTTAGATTGAAGGAAAATGGTTTTGAGGGCTTGACATGGCGTATATTGCGGTTTTTGTTTCCAGAATCAGCTGATGAAAGTTCAAAGTAGCGAATGAATTAAAAGTATTAAAATTTAACCATAGCTTAACTCTCACTCAGTATAGGTTAATAATTAGTTTGATTTATATACCTGTAGGTATCATGAACACCAATCAAAATGAATGTTAATTAAAAATAATTATATATTTTTTCTTAAATGTAATTTTTAGTGCGTTATTAAGCTATGGTTAAATTTTAATTCATTAGTTACTTTGAACTTAAAAATCTTTCATTTTAATATGTACGTTACGTCGAGCTTTCAAACATATTATTTTTTTTTCTAACTCATAGAAAATGAATTGTTTTATGAGAAACAATTATATAATAACTTGAGTCATACCTCGCTCTTATTACCATTTGTAATAACTCAGAGTCTTCATTTTGGAAATAAAATCGGGGCTTGCCTGTGCTGATATAATTCAACTAACTATTTCCTTTTATCAACAATAAAATTTTTCATAAGTAGGAATCAAATTGGAAGAAAATTCACATTTTGCAAATGTACGAAATTTCATAACGGTCGGAATAGGGTAACCCACCCCGATATCCTCGTAATGCTCTTTCATTGGCAACTTTAAAAACAATATTCAGAAGATTTCGACATAAGTTGAGCCTCTTAAATAAATATACATAAAGGCAATAGATAAACTATTGAGAATATTTAAGTAAGTTGGAATTAGTTTTTAATTTTGCGTTGAGTGGTGAGCTAGAAGCGAGTAAAGAAATGCCTTCTAGACTTCATTTAGACCTTGTCATGAAGAAATAGAAAGTAAATATGGTAAGTTCCGGAGAACTCTGTACTATCACAGAAAAGATATGATGTTAATTTCACAAATCACAGTTTTCTAATTTCCTACCATTTACAAATCATACGAATTTGTCATCGTGTACCCAGACCAATTTTAAAATAACTACAAACATTACAATTATAGGAATTTCTTGATGGAAACTGTCAAAAAATAATTACTGATACACTTTATGAATTATCGAAGTTACGAATTATCGGTCAGTTCCACATTTTCGGTCAAATCAGAAAAAAACGATTTATTAGAATTAGAATTAAATTATATCGATTTTTTCTATATGACCGAAACTGTGGAACGGACCGATAATAATTCGTAACTAACCATCGTCCAAGTTATTTGTTTTTGATGCTTATGATCAGGTTTTGTTAGTCTCGACAGTCAGGTGCATTGCGCCATGTGTGTCTATGCAGTGTTTTCGAGTCAATTTGACCCTTAGGGCAGAGTACCAAAGGCAGCATATAAACTTGACTCTTTTGCCCCTTCTTCACGACTGAAATCTCTGCAAGAAAAGTTTTTTATTGCAGTCTCAATTTTTCAATTACTTCTCGAAGATTTTCTTGCTGAAGTGTGTATACATACATGTGTGTGTTGGTATAGTCAGTGAGTTTGTGTATGAGTTTGTACATTCTTGAGAATGCGCTGCGCATTTTCAATCCCTTAAAACCTGAAATGCTAAGCGTGCGTCAGTACCTCCATCGTATTTATTGTGAAATCGAATAAACTAATCATCATAAATTTGGTGAGTTTTTCAAAGTAATCTTCATATATTTATATAATAGGAAAATTATTCTGAAACTCTCAATATAAATGGCCGTTATGTAGTTTGTTGTATCCACTAGTTTGTTGTACTGCACACTTCATGATTGTTTAATAACCTGACAGAAGGGTTCAGGAAGTGGCACGCACCTCTTTACACATACATTAGTATTCGATTTTATATTAAATGAGATGTAGGTATTAACGTACGTTTAAAAACGCGCAACGCATTCTCGAGAATGTGCAAATGGGCAAATTGTGCAGAACATATACATGAGTGTGATCATGTGTTGATTCTCCATGGTGAAATCCTGATCTTAAATATCCATCTCATTTTCTGAAATTCAGTGATTTAAAAACATTTCTATTTTGAAATTTATTCATTTCTAAATAAGATGTAATTTAAACAAATAGGCTTCTAATAAAAAGAATATTAGATTGAATTAATTATCAAATTAATCTTCACCGGTTATTTTTAAAGATTTTTCAAAAGTTCGATTAACGTATAAGAAATAAACGATTAGCGTTCGAACAAGTGGAATCAGAATATAGCAAATTTAATATCCACTTCAAATTAAAGGAACATACCTCGCTTTGTGTGATTTAAAGCTGTTAAGTGTAAGCAGAATTCTTCTCGACACTCTGATTCTCCCCTTGTGAACTTATCCTTTGAGTGCTTCAAGTGTTGGATTCTAAACAGAATTAGCAATCAATTTTAGATGTGATCGGTACATACTCTTTGGCTTACTTGCGATAACATTTTAGCGGATTTAGCAGCTCTGGATTGTACTGCAAATAGACTTTAAAAGGGTATTACTACGCCTCCCGAGTAATCTGCGGAATTGCTATTTCGTACAGATAATTAAGTCGCGTCTCCAGTAACGAGTATTACTAAATTATTTCGAGTGTATTACTCCGCGCCTCTGGTATTACTCCGTGTCTCTGGTATTACTCCGTGTCTCTGGTATTACTCTGCGTCTCTGGTATTACTCTGCGTCTCTGGTATTACTCCGTGTCTCTGGTATTACTCCGCGTCTCTGGTATTACTCTGCATCTCTGGTATTACTCCGCGTCTCTGGTATTACTCTGCGTCTCTGGTATTACTCCGTGTCTCTGGTATTACTCTGCGTCTCTGGTATTACTCTGCGTCTCTGGTATTACTCCGTGTCTCTGGTATTACTCCGCGTCTCTGGTATTACTCTGCATCTCTGGTATTACTCCGCGTCTCTGGCATTACTCTGCGTCTCTGGTATTACTCTGCATCTCTGGTATTACTCCGCATCTATGGTATTACTCCGCGTCTTTGGCATTACTCCGCGTATCTGATATAACTCCACGTCTCTGGTATTACTCCACGGCTAATATTCCTTGCTCAACATTCTATTGTGTAAGTGTCATTCTTATTGATAATTGGAGGCCATTTGTGAATTTACATTCAAGAACTATATCAAATATCGTTGGTGTCAGCTCTTATACTATAATTCCTTTTCAATCGTTATCCCATCCTTTGAATGACGATGTCATACCTATTCAATCTGTCCATATTATTATCATCCAATACCCCGGCATCAGCCATTGTTTCCATGGCACCTGTCGGATCCCAATGAACGTGCTTCCAGGGCAACACTCGGGATAACTTCAAGGATGGCTCTTCATATTAAACCAATCGCACACAGAAGTCTGTGATGGCTCAACTGTTATTATATGGAAGAATGATGTCACAACAATACCTACTTTCTTTGGCTAAAGCTCGAAACTTCGTCCCGTATGCCATTCTAGGTACAGTGACGTATTAGGTTTTTGATTTTTAGATTTTTTTTAATCAATTTTCACACTTATAATTCGTAGGTACTATAAATTACTACTGGAAACTCTGTTTAAGAATACTTATATAATATTAAATCGTGCAAATAAGAAAAACTTAGAAATTGACTAACGAAAAACGCCTAATATTATTTACTTGTTTTCATTTTCTTATTTATATTCCAATTTTCTAATCATAAAGAGTAACATGAAGAGGGGGAGTAATCTATGTGCGAATGGATACATTATGTGTGTGAAATAGAATGTTCTTGGGTTTTCCCTTTTTATCCTAACCCAATAAAGTTTGTCTCTTTGATATAGTCTGGAGCTTAGGAGTAGTGGTCTCTTCGGGGAAATGTCCTGAGACATTTTGCCTCCCTTGCAGTGCTCTCACATCATGATAGTTTGTATGCTTTCTATTCTATTTGTACGAAGTTATGCTTGGAAAATGCGGATGAAATTAGGAAGATAGTAATACCGCAGATGTGGAGTAATACCAGAGACGCAGAGTGATACCAGAGACGTGGAGTAATACCAGAGACGCGGAGTAATACCAGAGATGCGGAGTAATACCAGAGACGCGGAGTAATACCAGAGATGCGGAGTAATACCAGAGACGCGGAGTAATACCAGAGATGCGGAGTAATACCAGAGACGCGGAGTAATACCAGAGACGCAGAGTAATACCAGAGATGCGGAGTAATACCAGAGACGCGGAGTAATACCAGAGACACGAAGTAATACCAGAGATGTGGAGTAATACCAGAGACGCGGAGTAATACCAGAGACGCGGAGTAATACCAGAGACGCGGGGTAATACCAAAGACGCGGGGTAATACCAAAGACGCGGAGTAATACCAGAGACACAAAGTAATACCAGAGATGTGGAGTAATACCAGAGACGCGGAGTAATACCAGAGACGCGGAGTAATACCAGAGACGCGGGGTAATACCAAAGACGCGGGGTAATACCAAAGACGCGGAGTAATACCAGAGACGTGGAGTAATACCAGAGATGCGGGGTAATACCAAAGACGCTGGGTAATACCAAAGACGCGGAGTAATACCAGAGACGTGAAGTAATACCAGAGACGTGGAGTAATACCAGAGATGCCGGTTAATACCAAAGACGCTGGGTAATACCAAAGACGCAGAGTAATACCAGAGATGCGGAGTAATACCAGAGACACGAAATAATACCAGAGATGTGGAGTAATACCAGAGACGCGGAGTAATACCAGAGACGCGGAGTAATACCAGAGACGCAGGGTAATACCAAAGACGCGGGGTAATACCAAAGACGCGGAGTAATACCAGAGACACGAAGTAATACCAGAGATGTGGAGTAATACCAGAGACGCGGAGTAATACCAGAGACGCGGAGTAATACCAGAGACGCGGAGTAATACCAGAGACGCGGGGTAATACCAAAGACGCGGGGTAATACCAAAGACGCGGAGTAATACCAGAGACGCGGAGTAATACCAGAGACGCGGGGTAATACCAAAGATGCGGAGTAATACCAGAGACGCGAAGTAATACCAGAGACGTGGAGTAATACCAGAGACGCGGACTAGTAAATATATCATCAAATAAATCATTTTGAAATTATTTCTATTTCATTTTCCCATCCTTTAATTGACCAGTAGGCCCCTCACCTATGTCACAGTATAGTCTAAGGGTCACAATAATTTCCTTTGTAACTTGTAGCAGGTAGTTTCCGATCTCAAAAGCACAGGTCAGTTTTTTCGAACTCTTGAAATGCCTTCAATGAAATGCTATCTCTAACGAACTTCATGGTTAGGATTTTGGAGTTGATTTAAATCTATCTCTAAAGTGGTTTATTATAACTATTTAGATGTGCAAGTTTTTGTACGCTTATGCAGTTATGCTTCTCTTTCATTTAAACGGATTTTGGAAATAAGAAATAAATAATAATTGGTGAAGTTTATTCAAGAATTTGTTTCTAAAGAATATTAGTCTTTTTTTTTTTCAGTACATAGATCATCATGATGAATATTTTATACGAATGTGCGGGAAAGTCAATCGGTATTCGATCGTTAAAGTTTTCTTTGAATTTTATCATTTTAGATTGTATCATAATTTTTTATTTTCATTTTATACTTACAACAAAAGAATAGGTATACCTTAAAATTACTATAAAGATACTCAAAATTGGAATTAAAATCTCATGGAACTTAAAGATTATCAAAAATATTATTGTAAAATATAATTTGGGATAAAACGATAGAATAGAAATGGTCATGTTGCTAGTTGAAAGAGACACTTTCCAACGACATATGTTTCAATGACATGATTTTTTTAAATGTTTTATGAATTTAACAGGGAGGTAAACTTGGTCAGTGTTCAATAGATCTAAACATGGGGGAATTACGTTCTACCTCTGTTCTAATATGGGGGAATTACGTTCTACCTCTGTTCTAATATGGGGGAATTACGTTCTACCTCTGTTCTAATATGAGGGAATTGCGTTCTACCTCTGTTCTAATATGGGGGAATTACGTTCTACCTCTGTTCTAATATGGGGGAATTACGTTCTACCTCTGTTCTAATATGAGGGAATTGCGTTCTACCTCTGTTCTAAAATGGGGGAATTGCGTTCTACCTCTGTTCTAATATGGGGGAATTGCGTTCTACCTCTGTTCTAATATGGGGGAATTGCGTTCTACCTCTGTTCTAATATGGGGGAATTGCGTTCTACCTCTGTTCTAAAATGGGGGAATTGCGTTCTACCTCTGTTCTAATATGGGGGAATTGCGTTCTACCTCTGTTCTAATATGGGGGAATTGCGTTCTACCTCTGTTCTAAAATGGGGGAATTGCGTTCTACCTCTGTTCTAATATGGGGGAATTGCGTTCTACCTCTGTTCTAAAATGGGGGAATTGCGTTCTACCTCTGTTCTAATATGGGGGAATTGCGTTCTACCTCTGTTCTAAAATGGGGGAATTGCGTTCTACCTCTGTTCTAAAATAGGGGAATTGCGTTCTACCTCTGTTCTAATATGGGGGAATTGCGTTCTACCTCTGTTCTAAAATGGGGGAATTGCGTTCTACCTCTGTTCTAATATGGGGGAATTGCGTTCTACCTCTGTTCTAAAATGGGGGAATTGCGTTCTACCTCTGTTCTAATATGGTGGAATTGCGTTCTACCTCTGTTCTAATATGAGGGAATTGCGTTCTACCTCTGTTCTAATATGAGGGAATTGTGTTCTACCTCTGTTCTAATATGAGGGAATTGCGTTCTACCTCTGTTCTAATATGGAAGAGGTTAATTTATTTACATTTATAATACTAAAATCATTTAACATTGAATTCCTCTCTAACATTAATAGTAGCTATTATTTACAACTTTTAAACTATTTCCCATGTGATGAACAAGTGGAGTAGGTGAAGATATTCCGTACATTCCGTGTCACATTCTTGCTGTTCCTGAGACAAATTCCAGGAGTGATCCTTCCCCTTCCTTCATATTTGGAACGTTGCTATTCCGAGTATTGAGAAGATGGTCCTTCTATTACAGCTTCCTCGGTCTCATTTTGAGGAATTAAGATGTGGAGCTGGCCAATTTATTGATTTACTTGGTACAAATATGGGTACATTCCTAGTTCACGTCCCTAATTGATTTAGGGACGTGAACTAGGAAGGGGTATTTCTACATTTGTTTTTCTAACTTTTTATCAGATTAAAATATAATGCACTTAAATATTAAGTGACAGAAAATTCTACTATCTTAACTACATATACCAATAATACCAAAAATAAAAATTTGATATTGAAATTCATCCAATTTGAGAATATGGTTTTGAAAATCAAATTGATATCTAAACTCTTGTTTTCGGGTTTTAAATGGTTAACATTAGAAAATAAATATAAATTTACCATTACTCCTTTCCTAGTTCACGTCCCTATTTCAATTAGGGACGTGAACTAGGAAGGGGTCAAGTGGTGAGTCGTGGTCAAAATAATATCGCGTCTTGCGGGACGCTAAAATCCTTATTTTTGGGTCACGTGACTGGCAATCTAGCGTCAGTTTAATGAAGAAATGATATAACTGAAACAAAATAAGGTTTTACACCGTCTTCCTTAGCGTCCTGCAATCGCTGCAACACTTCCTCTCTCTAGAGTAGTTTATCATAACTCTATGGAAGGGGTATTTGAATTGGTTCCTAGTTCTCGTCCCTAAATGAACGCGAACTAGGAATTTACCCCACTATGTACCAAACCTATTTATTTCTGTAAAAAGGTATGATAAATGTCGGTTGATTTAAATGTATGAATGTATCTTTGGTGTCATTTTGACAATAAAGTCAAGAGTAGAAGTAGTGTATACCCACCGATGAGCCCATCATAAGTCATGGTGAGGTTTTCGTAGATTAAGAAGGGATCTGCGATAATTTTTTCTGCAGCCCCACTAAGATTTTTCCCTTATCTTCTATGAGCCCATCATAATCTACTACTCACTACCATAATCTTCCCACTCCCCACTATAATCTTCTTCAGCCCACCATGATCTTCTATTACCCACCATACCTTTCTCTCTGCCTAAATTTAACCACCTTCAAGGCATTCTATTTGCCTAATCTCTTTGTATAGGATACACTAGGATACATAGTGGGATGCAGTGCGCATCCTTATCGCACCAACTGATAGCCCCAAAGCATCCAGAGTCTGTATCAGTAGATTAGGGGCCCCTGGGGAGCTTTCCACGGGCCCAATGCTGTAGAGCTTCGGAACAAAGAGCAGGAGAAGTGTGTAGAGCCTTAGATTTCATTTGGAGACTATTTAGCAAATGGAAGGAAGACGATGCAACTATGGGGTATTTGATGTAATGGACTTGGAGGGTGTATGGTGGGGCCATAGAAGATTGAGATAGAGTTATGTTGGGGCCATAGTACATTGAGATAGAGTTATGTTGGGGCCATAGAAGATTGAGATAGAGTAAAGTTGGGGTCATAGTAGATTGAGAGTTATGGTGGGGCCATAGTAGATTGAGATAGAGTTATGTTGGGGCCTTAGAAAATTGAGAGAGAGTTATGGTGGGGCCATAGTAGATTGAGATAGAGTTATGGTGGGACCATAAAAAATTGAGAATTATGGTGGAGCCATAGAAGATTAAGATAGAATTATGTTGGGGCCATAGAAGATTGAGAGTTATGGTGGGACCATAAAAAATTGAGAATTATGGTGGAGCCATAGAATATTGAGATAGAGTTATGTTGGGGCCATAGAAGATTGAGAGAGGGTTATGTTGGGGCCATAGAAGATTGAGAGAGGGTTATGGTGTGGTCATAGGAGATTAAGGAGGGCCTATATAATGCCCACCATAATTTTTGTCTGGGTATTATATTCTAATGTTTCACGTGTGTTTCTGGCTCAAATAAAGTATACAGTTATTTTATTATATTATTTTACTTATCTTTTCCATAAGTATTTTTTCATAATTGTTACATATAATCATCTAATAATAATATTCTTCACTTTGTATTGATTTAATTCGTATTTAAATCTACTAAGACTGTCGATTACAATAATTTAAATGAAAATGTTAAAAATCCACGATTAAGTAATCTTTTGGCTTTATGAATTCTGTCATGTAACCTAAGTAGGTAACAATCGAATTTTGTAGATAATTTGGTGAGAGAGAAAATTTCTTATGTAAACTCTCAATATTGAGGAATACACAATGATTTTCAGAGGGTAAGTTATGGTGGGGCAATAAGAGATTAAGGTGGGTTCCATTCCTCTTTTTTCACTTAAACCGGCCCCAAGTAGCGTCTTGAGCACCTACAACCTCATGGTTGACTTACTGCTGAGCCTCTGTTTTTCAGTTGAGATTTACCGCCCACCACATCCAGTCTCCCTAATCTACAGAGCCACGTGTTCTCTTGTCTTATCTGCAGATCGCTGTTGAGCCATTAATGGTCCCCGCCTTTTTGTGTCACCCTGCCACGCTCATGGATCCATTGATGTATTGGCGCTATCCCCTGGGGCACCCGAGCGCGTGTTCAAACCAAACTCCAGCTAGTTTTGATATGTTTGCTCAGTGACATCATTTAAGTCAGGTTGATGGGAAACTGAGACTCGTACGACTGTTTCAAAAGAATTTTGTTACTTTTTGAACTTCTCTTTCAACTCTTGGTCTACGACAAATTCAGATTTATTAGGTACTTCCTCTTTTAACATACGATATATGTCTACCCCACGTGACTGTTTTGAAATATTTCATTTTGTAACATCTCTTACTTATCTTGATCTACGACAAAACTAGATTTACTAGATACTTCCTCTTTAAATTTTTTTTCATAAGGTCTATCAAAGGCAGGACTGTAAGTATAAATTTGATATCTAAATCTTTCACCGTGGGCCACCTTGCAATAACTGGTTTCATATTCACCGAGATTACTAGCGTCTATTGACAGAAGGAGCCCCACCCTACTTTAATAACCTCCTGCTCCATCACACATTTCCCTCCAACAACATGTTTGGATTAGAGATCTTTATCCGTGTGAAATAAAAAGCTTTGGCCGATTGATCTTATCCCAATGATGAAGGGTCTTCTTCTCTATCATATCGCAAGTCCAATCCGACACTCCCTGTGGCACATTCGGCCTTATCGAGCAGTAATTAAGGACTGAGCACAATGAGCAGAACGGTGTAATTGTGATCTTCAATGTCCTGTAATGAGTTCTGTGGCTATATAGAACATATCCCTCTATTACGACATGATACAAGAAAGTTATGGTGGAGCCATGGAAGATTGAGAGGGAGAGTTATACTGGGCCATAGAAGATCAAGAGGGGTCACCACTTAATCTTCTCTATCTTTTCTCACTCAATATATATTCTGAGGATGAACGCTGCTTGGCTCATCTACAGACGAAATTATCTAAATTTGGAAAATTGATACGGTAAAAAAAATATAAAGTTCAAGTGACACTTCACGGTTAATACACCGGAGGATATCATCTTGAAACTTATATGATATGAATATATAATGTTGGTCTTTGTTTTTCCAATTTCGAACATTTCCTCTTCTAGTTTCGAACATTTCCTCTTCTAATTTCGAAAATTTCCTTTTCTAATTTCGAACATTTCCTCTTCTAGTTCCGAACATTTCCTCTTTTAGTTTTGAACATTTCTTCTTCTAGTTTCGAACATTTCCTCTTCTAGTTTCAAACATTTCTACTTCTAGTTTCGAGCATCACCTCTTCTAGTTTCGAACATTTCCTCTTCTAGTTCCGAACATTTCCTCTTCTAGTTTCGAACATTTCCTCTTCTAGTTTTGGGATATTTCCTCTTCTAGTTTCGAACAATTCCTCTTCTAGTTTCGAACATTTCCTCTTCTAGTTTCGAACAATTCCTCTTCTAGTTTCGAACATTTCCTCTTCTAGTTTAGAGCATTTCGTCTTCTAGTTCCGAACATTTCCTCTTCTAGTTTCGAACATTTCCTCTTCTAGTTCCGAACATTTCCTCTTCTAGTTCCGAACATTTCTTCTTCTAGTTTCGAGCATCACCTCTTCTAATGTTGAACATCATCTTCTACCACTGTTCACATCCTTGTTCACCATGATATCATTGTTCGTTAACATTGTTCACAGTAGTCATCTTAGTATTTTTGTTAGCGTCTAACTGGTGTATTTGGCATATATATTAGCATACACTCTTCCATTGTAGTATCATTTGGGGGCAGTACACATGTAAATTTGTAGTCATCTTCACTTTAATCACTGCTTATGAGTCTGTGGTCTTTTTCTCTCTTGCTACACAGCAGCTAGGCGGTATTTATTGCTACATTCGGGCAGTAGAAACCGCCACAGCGATTTATTGCACGCTCTGGAATAATTGTTTGTGGGGTGGAATTGTTTGTAGTGTTGTTCTGGTGGAAATGTTTGTAGGGCTGTTCTGGTGGAATTGTTTGTAGGGTTGTTCTGGTGGAATTGTTTGTAGGGTTGTTCTGGTGGATTTGTTTGTAGGGTTGTTCTCGTGGAATTGTTTGTAGGGTTGTTCTGGTGGAATTGTTTGTAGGGTTGTTCTGGTGGAATTGTTTGTAGTGTTGTTCTGGTGGAATTGTTTGTAGAGTCGTTCTGGTGGAATTGTTTGTAGAGTCGTTCTGGTGGAATTGTATTTAGTGTTGTTTTGGTGGAATTGTTTGTAGGTTGTTCTGGTGGAATTGTTTGTAGGATTGTTCTGGTGGAATTGTTTGTAGGGTTGTTCTGGTGGAATTGTTTGTAGGGTTGTTCTGGTGGAATTGTTTGTAGGTTGTTCTGGTGGAATTGTTTGTAGATTGTTCTGGTGGAATTGTTTGTAGGGTTGTTCTGATGGAATTGTTTGTAGTGTTGTTCTGGTGGAATTGTTTTTAGTGTTGTTTTGGTGGAATTGTTTGTAGGTTGTTCTGGTGGAATTGTTTGTAGGGTTGTTCTGGTGGAATTGTTTGTAGGGTTGTTCTGGTGGAATTGTTTGTAGTGTTGTTTTGGTGGAATTGTTTGTAGGTTGTTCTGGTGGAATTGTTTGTAGGGTTGTTCTGGTGGAATTGTTTGTAGTGTTGTTCTGGTGGAATTGTTTGTAGGGTTGTTCTGGTGGAATTGTTTGTAGGGTTGTTCTGGTGGAATTGTTTTTAGTGTTGTTTTGGTGGAATTGTTTGTAGGTTGTTCTGGTGGAATTGTTTGTAGGGTTGTTCTGGTGGAATTGTTTGTAGTGTTGTTCTGGTGGAATTGTTTGTAGGGTTGTTCTGGTGGAATTGTTTGTAGGGTTGCTCTAGAATTGTTCGTTTTTTTTTATAAGTTTAGGTATTTTTTTCATCAAATTTGATAAATATCTTTTTATTCGAAATTTTGTATCATCATTTTTTTTTAATTTTTATTCACAATATTTTATTTAATAATTAATTACAATATTTTTTCAATAATTTTCCTTATTTCATTTCAACTGACTTATATTCTTTACCATAAACATTTTTACTTAATTTATATTATTTTCTCTAGAATTTTCCTTGTTTCGTTTCAACTGACTTATATTCTTTTACCATTAATAAGTTAATTTATTCAGAAGCGTCATCATTTTACCTTCAGTTTTCTAATTTTCTCTGCTGTAACCAATAATAGAGTGACTCATCACATTTGTATGCTATTAGTAATTGATAATTATTAATGGTCATTACATAATTAGTATAGATATTAAACGTTAATGCAAATATTTATTATGTTTTAACATTGAAATGAGTGATGTCGATATTAATGTAAGTAAACTGCATAAATGATTAACAATTTAATGAACAAATTATGAAAATTTGATTAATAGAATTCTTATTATAGAATAAAGATTTAATTCCCGAACATTAGTACAAATTTATCAATATTACGTTTTATATTGAAAAAAAGATTGGGTAGTTTAACTGCATGGTTTAACTGCATAGTTTAACTGCATAGTTTAACTGCATAGTTTAACTGCATAGTTTAACTGCATAGTTTAACTGCATAGTTTAACTGCATAGTGTAACTGCATAGTATAACTGCATAGTTTAACTCACCCTCCTCTCATCCCGATTTATTGTACACACTTAACTGTGTCAGAACAACACACCGAAAAGAAATAAACTTAAAGTGGCATGAAAAATTGGTTTTTCATCCCTGAAATTCTGCTGCAGGACGGTTGGTTGGTTGGTTGGTAAGAATGTTTTCGTTCTTCCAAGCGATGCGGAAAAAAATAAGACGATTTCGCCGCGATGGGAAGAAAAGGAAAGGAGAGAGAGAGAGAGAGAGAGATTTCGCCTCTGGAAATTCAATCGGCGAAGACTTTGGAGCTGGCAAATCCATTTGCTGGAGCTGACTAAAAAATCGGAGCAGTGGTGCGGCTTTGATAGAAAACCAGAGGGGGGGGGGGGGAGACTGGGGGGTTAGGGAAGGGGGGGGGGATTTGAATTAAAATGGAATGTTGGGATAGCTATAAGGAATCTTTCACCGTTTGAGAGGTTACTTCAGAAGCAATAAAGGATGAATTACTTTGGTGACATTCATTCAATTTCATTCGAATAGTTTCTTTCATTATTCTATTTACTGTATGATTCCTTAGATTTGTGTATAATTTAAAAATGTATGCTTTTATGAATAGTGAAGTTTTTAAAGTTTAACTAATTTTTAAATATTAATTACTGATGATATTTTTATTCGCTGAGAAGAAGTCCAGCTGCATTTTGATTGTCGTGCTATGAACTAAAATTCAAATAAGAATATAAATTATGTATTTCTACACAAATCTCTGAAATAATAGGTTCTCTAGGATCTCCATTATTACCATTATTACTCAATTACCATTATCACCCAGTTACCATTATTACCTAATTACCATTATTACCTAATTACCATTTTTACTCAATTACCATTATACGGTAGTTTCTTATTTTTTCTGTTTCGTTAAACCAAAACCACAAACTCCAATGTACCATCTTAAAGCAATCTTTCTTTCTCTATCCATGGCTTTTCACAGTAGCAAATAATGGTTTTTCACACTAGCTAAGGATGGCTTTTCATTTTAACTATCCATGGCTTTTCACAGTATCCAATAATGGTTTTTTACTGTAGTCAAGTATGGCTTTTCATTGAAATTATCCATGGATTTTCACTGTAGCCAACCATGGCTTTTCATTTTGTCAGTTTCATTTCATTGAGTGACTTTTCAGTTTCTCTGTCCATGACTTTTCACAGTATCAAATAGTGGTTTTTCACACTAAGTAAGGATGGCTTTTCACTTTCTCTGACCATGACTTTTCACAGTATCCAATATTGGTTTTTCACATTAGCTAAGGATGGCTTTTTATTTTCTCTATCCATGGTTTTTCACAGTAGTCAATTGTGGTTTTTCATTCATATTACCTATGGCTTTTCACTGTAACCCAATAAATGGTTTTTCATTTAGTCAGTTTCAGCTCATTGAGTGACTTTTCACTTACTCTGTCCATGGCTTTTCACAGTGACCCAATGAATGGCTTTTCATTCAGTCAGTTTCAGGCCAATAATGGCTTTTCATTTTCTCTGTTCGAGTTCATTGAGTGGCTCTGGTGACGCGGCTGACTGGCAGTCTGAGTTTTATTGTGCACGTGCTGGAGAGACAAAGGAACGTTACCCCTACTGTGGGTGTCACGTGCAGCAGTCTTTAATACGGATCATTGGAGTCGTGATAGGGCTTCTTCGGGGCACCCTCACTGTGATGAAGAAGCCTCTACGGTATGGGAGAAGCTCTACACAGAACACTAAACGATAAAACATTTACTGTAAAAATAAAAGGTAAAACATCTTAGGATAGAACATTAGCAGTAAGACATTCAGTATTTATATATTTGTAAAGCATTTTAATGATAGGGATAATTATTACACATTCGATACTTACTCCGTCTCTTATAAATGACCTTGACCATCCAATAATTCTTGAGTTATAAATGACCTTGACCATCCAATAATTCTTGAGTTATAAATGACCTTGACCATTCAATAATTCTTGAGTTATAAATGACCTTGACCATCCAATTATTCTTGAGTTATAAATGACCTTGACCATCCAATAATTTTTGAGTTGTGAATAAACAGGACCTTGACTTTTTATATGTTCGTTCCCAAAAGCTAGTCAAATGATTCCTGGATAATGACCAATCGTCTCACCAAATTTCAGGCAATTCGATTCAATTCTTTTTGAGTTATGCGAATAACAAGATGATAAATAATTTAATGCCGCCCAAGACATAACTACAGATTGCTGTAGTTATTACAGGTTGTGACTGTAGCTGCTTGTAGTTGTTACAGGTTGTGACTGTTGCTGCTGTAGTTGTTACAGGTTGTGACTGTAGCTGCTGTAGTTGTTACAGGTTGTGACTGTAGCTGCTTGTAGTTGTTACAGGTTGTGACTGTTGCTGCTGTAGTTGTTACAGGTTGTGACTGTAGCTGCTGTAGTTGTTACAGGTTGTGACTGTTGCTGCTGTAGTTGTTACAGGTTGTGACTGTAGCTGCTGTAGTTGTTACAGGTTGTGACTGTTGCTGCTGTAGTTGTTACAGGTTGTGACTGTAGCTGCTGTAGTTGTTACAGGTTGTAACTGTAGCTGCTGTAGTTGTTACAGGTTGTAACTGTAGCTGCTGTAGTTGTTACAGGTTGTGACTGTAGCTGCCTGTAGTTGTTACAGGTTGTGACTGTAGCTGCCTGTAGTTATTACAGGTTGTGACTGTAGCTGCCTGTAGTTGTTACAGGTTGTGACTGTAGCTGCCTGTAGTTGTTACAGGTTGTTACTGTAGCTGCCTGTAGTTGTTACAGGTTGTGACTGTAGCTGCCTGTAGTTGTTACAGGTTGTGACTGTAGCTGCCTGTAGTTGTTACAGGTTGTGACTGTATCTGCCTGTAGTTGTTACAGGTTGTAACTGTAGCTGCCTGTAGTTGTTACAGGTTGTGACTGTAGCTGCTGTAGTTGTTACAGGTTGTGACTGTAGCTGCCTGTAGTTGTTACAGGTTGTAACTGTAGCTGCTGTAGTTGTTACAGGTTGTGACTGTAGCTGCTGTAGTTGTTACAGGTTGTGACTGTAGCTGCTGTAGTTGTTACAGGTTGAGACTGTAGCTGCTGTAGTTGTTACAGGTGCCACTACTGCCGCAGGACAGCACGTGCTCGTCGTCTCTCCCGTAATTCCCTATCCAAACCGAGCGCTTCGGTTAATCCGATACTGAGAAAACATCGCATCTTTCAGCTTTTAGATTCAAAAACATACACAGGGGGTGTACTATCACCGATACTATTTCTACTTTACACTACTACTATCAGAGAAATGATAGGTGATAGGTTTTAGATTCAAAAACACACACAGGGGGGTGTACTATCACCGATACTATTTCTACTTTACACTACTACTATCAGAGTAATGATAGGTGATAGGTTTTAGATTCAAAAACATACACAGGGGGTGCACTATCACCGATACTATTTCTACTTTACACTACTACTATCAGAGTAATGATAGGTGATAGGTTTTATATCACAAAAACCTCAAGATTTACTTTTATAGTTTTTCTTGTTCATTATAACTCTTTTCATGGTATCCCTGGTTGCATTAAACGGCTCACTGGTCGCATTAAACGGCCATCCTCTATCCAAAGTTGAATTTCACCAAAGCCACTAATGATACACGAGCAAAAAGAGCTGAAAATCATTGATAGCATGGAGCGTTAGGGTTTCTTTGGGGATTTTCGTTTTTGCTGAGATGGCAGTTTTAGATGTGACGCCAGCGAGAGGAAGAAATATAGCCGGGTTTATTTTCAGTGACAAACATTCACAAATCAATGAGAGAGCTTCTTGCCACACCGGAATGTGTCGAGTAAAAAATTGAGCCCATGAAATTGCCTCGTGGAGAGAAAAGTCTACGCTTAAAATTTGGTCTTTTTATTAGGGGAAGTTTTTAGATATAGGGTAGAAATATAGATAGATATAGGGTAGATATATAGGTAGATATATAGGTAGATATAGGGTAGATATATAGGTAGATAAAGAGTACATATATTAGTCTCTTGCATTTAAGTACCTTGACGGGTTCTAGCAAAATTCGGCCTCTGAAAATTCGGTCACGGAAAATTTGGTCTCGTTTTATAATGATTTTATCAAAGAATTATAAAAAAAGTTGTAACTATGAATACCTAAATGTTAAGTGTAACTTTATAAACGGATAACATCATTAACTGTTGTAAAATGATACGTAACATTAGTTATTTTTACATGTTTTGACATTTACTCAACATGCGATTTTACCGGAAAATTCGATGTTGGAATTCTCGATCTCAGAACTGTCGGTCTTAGATATAAATAAAACTTATCAATCATATGTACTTATAACTTACCTGACTTATCAGTTGGAGCCTTCCCCCCCCCCCTCTTTCCCAGCCTGCGCCAGATCATTAAACAATCAGAAAGTGTGCAGTACAACAAACTAGCGGATAAAACAAATAACATAACGGTCATTTATGTTGGGAGGTCATTTATAATTTCCAAACCGAAATTTTCGAAACCGAAAATTTCGGCCACCTTTTTGACGTCAGCGATATGACCTTTGGTTCCGAAACAGACGGAAAACACCTGACTTAGTTAATTTCACATAATCAAATATCATTAATTTACTTTTTTTATTCCTGAAGAAAGTGAAATTGAACAACAATTTATAATTAAAAGAAGTACTTTTCTTATCCATCGTACGTTTGGTATCAGAGAGGAAAATGAAGAGTTCCTGCCAAGCATTTAAAGTTTCTTTATCATTCTCCGTTTGTTGTCAATGAGAAGTTAGCAGGTTTATTTTGGCGCTATAGAGGCAGTTGCCAAGCATCCTTTAAAACTTCCCTAGCACCGTCATATATCCTTATTTATTCATAGAAAATTCCCTATTAAGTGGCAGACGAAAGAAAGCATCATTTGAGCTTCAGGCTATGGTTCATTTTACGGCTCTGTAATTGGTATATGGTTGACACCATTGAACAGGTGTGGTTTGGAAGTACGTAAGTGGTAGTGTTAAATATAGTTAGAGTAACAATTAATACAAATAATATTCCACTAGGGATGAACTCTTACGGTGAAGAACATTCATACAATATCTATTTACAGTCAATACAAATAATATTCCACTAGGGATGAACTCTTACGGTGAAGAACATTCATACAATATCTATTTACAGTCAATACAAATAGTATTCCACTAGGGATGAACTCTTACGGTGAAGAACATTCATACAATATCTATTTACAGTCAATACAAATAGTATTCCACTAGGGATGAACTCTTACGGTGAAGAACATTCATACAATATCTATTTACAGTCAATACAAATAATATTCCACTAGGGATGAACTCTTACGGTGAAGAACATTCATACAATATCTATTTACAGTCAATACAAATAATATTCCACTAAGGATGAACTCTTACGGTGAAGAACATTCATACAATATCTATTTACAGTCAATACAAATAATATTCCACTAGGGATGAACTCTTACGGTGAAGAACATTCATACAATATCTATTTACAGTCAATACAAATAATATTCCACTAGGGATGAACTCTTACGGTGAAGAACATTCTTACAATATCTATTTACAGTCAACACAAATAATATTCCACTAGGGATGAACTCTTACGGTGAAGAACATTCATACAATATCTATTTACAGTCAATACAAATAATATTACACTAGGGATGAACTCTTACGGTGAAGAACATTCTTACAATATCTATTTACAGTCAACACAAATAATATTCCACTAGGGATGAACTCTTACGGTGAAGAACATTCATACAATATCTATTTACAGTCAATACAAATAATATTACACTAGGGATGAACTCTTACGGTGAAGAACATTCATACAATATCTATTTACAGTCAACACAAATAATATTCCACTAGGGATGAACTCTTACGGTGAAGAACATTCATACAATATCTATTTACAGTCAATACAAATAATATTACACTAGGGATGAACTCTTACGGTGAAGAACATTCTTACAATATCTATTTACAGTCAACACAAATAATATTCCACTAGGGATGAACTCTTACGGTGAAGAACATTCATACAATATCTATTTACAGTCAATACAAATAATATTACACTAGGGATGAACTCTTACGGTGAAGAACATTCATACAATATCTATTTACAGTCAATACAAATAATATTCCACTAGGGATGAACTCTTACGGTGAAGAACATTCATGCAATATCTATTTACAGTCAATACAATTAATATTCCACTAGGGATGAACTCTTACGGTGAAGAACATTCATACAGTATCTATTTACAGTCAATACAAATAATATTCCACTAGGGATGAACTCTTACGGTGAATAACATTCATACAATATCTATTTACAGTCAATACAAATAATATTCCACTAGGGATGAACTCTTACGGTGAAGAACATTCATACAATGTTTAAATTTTATGTAAAATTTGGTGATTAATTTACAAAATCGGTTTTTTTTTTTGTGATAAAATTAAGTTAGGCTTCAATATTTTAATACACAAACTGATAAACAAACAAGTTATTATAATTAAACAAGATGATAAATAGATAAATGCTGCCTAAAATATAACCTCCCGGAATCTTCGACGGTTATAAATAAATCAAAAAATGACATCAACATTCACCGTTTTTGACATTCTATTTTTAATGTTCCCAAAGATACATTTCTACGCATTCGTCATTAGATGTTTGTGTTAGTACGATCCAAGTTACGATGTCTCCCCCCATAACATTTGCATTCCCTCTCCCTGTTAAAATTCGCCACCTCGGGGACTCCCTCTCCCCTCCCCCCAAATAATCCTATAGATACTGGTGCATAAATTTACTCGTTGCTTGCAAGCAGAACTAGCAGCGCAAGCAGCGCTAGTGTGATGCTTGGTCGCTAGGACCGTCACGGCGCTACGATCGCCAATGCAATTGTCATCAGCTTGATAGTAGCTCAGTATATTGCCCTTGATTGTTGTTAAAAGATAGTTAAGATATGGTATTAATGAAGGATGGGGCATTGTTAAATTGTTAGAAATTATTATGATCAGTAATTCTTAATTTGCTTGTGCTAATAAAACAGTAAAGGACACAGTACACTGTAAGGACACACAGTACACTGTAAGGACACACAGTACACTGTAAGGACACACAGTACACTGTAAGGACACACAGTACACTGTAAGGACACACAGTACACTGTAAGGACACACAGTACACTGTAAGGACACACAGTACACTGTAAGGACACACAGTACACTATAAGGACACAGTACACTGTAAGGACACACAGTACACTGTAAGGACACACAGTACACTATAAGGACACAGTACACTGTAAGGACACACAGTACACTGTAAGGACACACAGTAAACTGTAAGGACACACAGTACACTATAAGGACACAGTACACTGTAAGGACACACAGTACACTGTAAGGACACACAGTACACTATAAGGACACAGTACACTGTAAGGACACACAGTAAACTGTAAGGACACACAGTAAACTGTAAGGACACACAGTACACTGTAAGGACACACAGTACACTGTAAGGACACACAGTACACTGTAAGGACACACAGTACACTGTAAGGACACACAGTACACTGTAAGGACACACAGTAAACTGTAAGGACACACAGTACACTGTAAGGACACACAGTACACTATAAGGACACACAGTACACTGTAAGGACACACAGTAACACTGTAAGGACACACACTACACTGTAAGGACACACAGTACACTCTAAGGACACACAGTACACTGTAAGGACACACAGTACACTGTAAGGACACACAGTACACTCTAAGGACAAACAGGCCACAATCTTAGGACACACACAGGACACTCTAAGGACACACACATCCCCCTCTCCTAGCTTTAGATTTCTCAAATAGAATTACTAGCAAATAAATTGAATGTAGCGCAGCTGTTAAAATTGATATTAAAATAACTGGTGGACAAGAAAAGAGGACAGTGTCATATTTTTTGACGCGCCACAGCAAAATCTTGCGGGGATTTTGTTAAACTTATTATAGCGGAGTGAGGTGGCTTGTACCAATTGATTTAGAAACGTACCAATTGATTTAGAAACGTACCAATTGATTTAGAAACGTACCAATTGATTTAAAAACGTACCAATTGATTTAGAAACGTACCAATTGATTTAGAAACCTACCAATTGATTTAGAAGCGTACCAATTGATTTAGAAACGTACCAATTGATTTAGAAGCGTACCAATTGATTTAAAAAAGTACCAATTGATTTAGAAACGTACCAATTGATTTAGAAACGTACCAATTGATTTAGAAGCGCACCAATTGATTTAGAAACGTACCAATTGATTTAGAAACGTACCAATTGATTTAGAAGCGTACCAATTGATTTAAAAAAGTACCAATTGATTTAAAAACGTACCAATTGATTTAGAAACCTACCAATTGATTTAAAAAAGTACCAATTGATTTAAAAACGTACCAATTGATTTAGAAACGTACCAATTGATTCAGAAACGTACCAATTGATTTAGAAACGTACCAATTGATTTAGAAACGTACCAATTGATTTAGAAGCCTACCAATTGATTTAAAAACGTACCAATTGATTTAGAAGCGCACCAATTGATTTAGAAACGTACCAATTGATTTAGAAACGTTCCAATTGATTTAGAAGCTTACCAATTGATTTAGAAGCGTACCAATTGATTTAGAAGCGTACCAATTGATTTAGAAGCGTACCAATTGATTTAGAAATGTACCAATTGATTTAGAAGCGTACCAATTGATTTAGAAACGTACCAATTGATTTAGAAACGTACCAATTGATTTAGAAACGTACCAATTGATTTAGAAGCGCACCAATTGATTTAGAAACGTACCAATTGATTTAGAAATGCCTATGCAGGTTGAGAGGTTTAAAGAATTGAGTCTAATTAATTTAAATGGTTATTTTATATAATGTGCTGTTATACTGTTCGTATTTTATATATTGAATTTCTATTGAATAACTGCCATAGTTTAAAGATTCCTCAGAGTCTATTTTCTTTCGGTAAATTGGTTCTGGCGGATAAATCCGAAGATCTGATATTAAACTCCAGCGACGCAATCATCTCTGAGAGAGTATTACTCTCCTAGAGATATCTCGTCACTCTGCTAGAGATATCTCGTCACTCTGCTAGAGATATCTCGTCACTCTGCTAGAGATATCTCGTCACTCTGCTAGAGATATCTCGTCACTCTGCTAGAGATATCTCGTCACTCTGCTAGAGATATCTCGTCACTCTGCTAGAGATATCTCGTCACTCTGCTAGAGATATCTCGTCACTCTGCTAGAGATATCTCGTCACTCTGCTAGAGATATCTCGTCACTCTGCTAGAGATATCTCGTCACTCTGCTAGAGATATCTCGTCACTCTGCTAGAGATATCTCGTCACTCTGCTAGAGATATCTCGTCACTCTGCTAGAGATATCTCGTCACTCTGCTAGAGATATCTCGTCACTCTGCTAGAGATATCTCGTCACTCTGCTAGAGATATCTCGTCACTCTGCTAGAGATATCTCGTCACTCTGCTAGAGATATCTCGTCACTCTGCTAGAGATATCTCGTCACTCTGCTAGAGATATCTCGTCACTCCTTCTAGACATATCTCGTCACTCCTTCTAGAGATATCTCGTCACTCCTTCTAGAGATATCTCGTCACTCCTTCTAGACATATCTCGTCACTCCTTCTAGAGATATCTCGTCACTCCTTCTAGACATATCTCGTCACTCCTTCTAGAGATATCTCGTCACTCCTTCTAGAGATATCTCGTCACTCCTTCTAGACATATCTCGTCACTCCTTCTAGACATATCTCGTCACTCCTTCTAGAGATATCTCGTCACTCCTTCTAGACATATCTCGTCACTCCTTCTAGAGATATCTCGTCACTCCTTCTAGACATATCTCGTCACTCCTTCTAGAGATATCTCGTCACTCCTTCTAGAGATATCTCGTCACTCCTTCTAGACATATCTCGTCACTCCTTCTAGACATATCTCGTCACTCCTTCTAGAGATATCTCGTCACTCCTTCTAGACATATCTCGTCACTCCTTCTAGACATATCTCGTCACTCCTTCTAGAGATATCTCGTCACTCCTTTTAGAGATATCTCCAGATGCTATCTCTCCTTATAGAGATACCTAAATGCTATCTCTTCACTTTTTCTATGGTATATATTTGCTTTAACTGTTTTTGAAAGGTGCTTTATCTGGTGGATATATTTTCTAACACTATTTTGATATTTTCTATAGTGGTAATTATTTCCTTCGCAATCTTGCGGAAGGTTATATTTTCATCGGCATTTATTTATATATTTTTTATTCTATTTTACTAAGGAGTTATTACTCTCTTTCGAAAATAGGGACACTGCGTTCAGTATGAATCTTTTCTGTAATCTTTGGAATTGTTGTGGAAGTTTAATATTATTTACTGTTTATTGCAACGATCTCCCCACCAAAAATGTTTGGGTTATCAATATTTTCTTGATGGTTTTTAAATGATAAACTCTTTCGGCGCTGTTTTTTATTTGTGTACTTTATACCATGTATAAGTATATATAGCGAAATTTCTCTCCAATCATGCTTACATCACAAAATTACGTCCTCTATATACAGTATAGCAACTAAAACAGGCAATCACAGAGCGCGTGTCTCCACTGCCGCTTCAATTTTATGTTCATTTTGACGTTTTGTGACCTTGACCTTTGACCCATGTAATCGCTTTTCAAAATCTAATGAAATGGTACCTGTATAAAGACCAACCGTCCCACTAAATTTCAGGCAATTTAGTTGAATACTTTTTGAGTAATGTAACAAGATTACAATTAATTAAATAAATAAAAAGCCAATCTAAACATAATATTCTGAAACTTTCCGAAGGTAAATATATTCGTCATATATAGTTTAATATAGTTTCCATATTTATTATATTCCCCATATATAGTGTACAGTGCCTATATTTCTAGTAACTATAGTTGCTATCGTTGGCCACAGTGCCGACTGCGTTTCCTAACAAGTTCTTTCTTTTCTTTAATACAGACTGACATAAGGAGTTGCAATTGAACAATTCAATTTTAGACCAGACTGACTGCTTCTACCAGCTAATGGTAAATGACGTGATGGATACAGTGATGGATACAGTGATGGATACAGTGATGGATAAAGTGATGGATAAAGTGATCTCGATCGCTTCCAACCATCTGTTGTAGACAAGGGTTCCCTCAGAGAAAGTTGTGTGGGGTTGTAGAAGATCACATCACTTAATTTTCTATGCTCACATCCGAGGATTGACAGTTGGGCCCCGATAATTGTGCCCAAGACAATTGGGCCTCACGATTTTTGAGCTCCACGACTATTAAGCCCCACGACAATTGAGCCCATTAAAATTGTGACTGCAGACAGTGAGGTGTTACTTTGTTGTTACTGTACCAATGGTCTTCAATGAAGTTAAAACAGTAGACTTTGACCAAAAAAAAAAAATTATTCGTTTACATCCCAGATTATTAATATTAATCTTTTGTATATTAAAATCAATGCATACATTTAAAATATTTGAATTTTACTACTGCTGATGTAATAACAAAGTAACACTTCTTTGTGTCTGCTGTCACATTGTTGTATGGGTTTAATTGTTCTAGTCTCAATTTTCCTGGGCTCAATTGTCCTGGGCTCAATTGTCCTGGGCTCAATTGTCCTTGGCTCAATTGTCCTAGGCTCCATTGTCCTGGTCTCAATTGTCTTTGGCTCAATTCTCCTTGGCTTAATTGTCCTTGGCTCAATTGACCTGGGCTCAATTGTCCTGGGTCCAATTGTCCTTGGCTCAATTGTCATGGAACCTATTTCTGAGCCCAGTTCTCAGTATGGATACTCTATCACCTGTTCAGGACCAAACCGTAGTGATTAAGTTGATGAAAAGTGTTGAACCAAAATCAACAACCCGGAAAGATAGTTATGGTGGGGTTGTCTTCAATCTCCCACCTTGCCACCATACCTTAGGTAGTGTCGTGTCGGTGTTGGTGCTAAGTGCGGTGTGTGAGAGATATGCTAGACTGCTTATAATCCCAGGAGTTCAGCCTCGGCTCAGCCTTTTAGATTCAATTAAGTCTAAAATGAAGTGGAATGAAACGACATGGAGGGGGATTGGTGAGTGAGGGGGAGTGGTGAGTGAGGGGGAGTGGTGAGTGGAAGGAGAGTGGTGGTGAGTTCAGGGAGGGTGGTGAGTGAGTAGTGGTGATGATGGTGAGTGGAGGGGATTGGATCTATGAGTGGAGAGGGAGTGGTGATGGTGAGTGGAGAGCGAGTGGTGAGTATTGGGAGAATGGTGATGATGATTGTGAGTAATGGTGAATTATGGTGATGACATCACCATATCAATAAATATCCCTATCACTTCATGGGCACTCCACGTACAAACCACGTATTCACATCTCCGTGTGTACGTGTCTTTCCAAATCCATTTGCCCTCTCTTTCGAAACGTGACGTCATTTTCCCATTTCACGGGCCTTAACTTTTTGTCTGAATAAAGTCCCAGAGATTTAAGTCCTGACTTTAATATAACTTATTGTTATGACTGATAGATGCATTTATCTCAGTGTGACAAATGCATGCAGTTAACCAATGCATCTATTTTATGACTTCTAGTGCAGAAAAAAGAAGAGTAAAAGAAATGGTTATTGTAATAATTGTATTAAAAATATGAAAAGATGATGTTGGTATATAAGATACATCCTTTAAATTTAAAAAAGTGATATTTGTAATTGTATATATGATACATAAAATTTAATTTTATTTGATAAATGTATCATAGATAGCCTTTGGTATCTATGCTACAATCTATAGGCAATGATAAAGGACACTATTACCACTGTAATAACATTTAACATTAATAGTGTATAATTAGGACATCATTATCCTTTATTTGTGACACCCTCTGTCCCATCCTGACAGACAGATTATAAGCCATTAATTACTATTTTAGTAGTTACGCTGACAGCTTAATTATCACAGCAAGTAGCCCCTTTTTAACACCCTCTGCCGAACAGACTGCATAACTATTAATTAGACCGATAGAGTGAGTACACAGGCAGCACCCTCTGCTACCTAGCTATTGAAACTAATGAGCCTGCTAAGTGAGACGCATTAACACCCGTCCCAATGGTCTACGTGTAACTGGAGCAACGGCTTCATTGATTCTGACGTCACTATATCTACCCAATGGTCTGGGTCTAATTGGAGCACCGGCTTCATTGATTCTGACGTCACTATATCTACCCAATGATCTGCGTCTAACTGGAGCAACGACTTCATTGATTCTGACGTCACTATATCTACCCAATGGTCTGGGTCTAATTGGAGCACCGGCTTCATTGATTCTGACGTCACTATATCTACCCAATGGTCTGCGTCTAACTGGAGCAACAACTTCATTGATTCTGACGTCACTATATCTACCCAATGGTCTGCGTCTAACTGGAGCAACGACTTCTTGATTCTGACTTCACTATATCTACCCAATGGTCTGCGTGTAACTGGAGCAACGACTTCATTGATTCTGACGTCACTATATCTACCCAATGGTCTGCGTCTAACTGGAGCAACGACTTCATTGATTCTGACGTCACTATATCTACCCAATGGTCTGCGTGTAACTGGAGCAACGACTTCATTGATTCTGACGTCACTATATCTACCCAATGGTCTGCGTCTAACTGGAGCAACGACTTCATTGATTCTGACGTCACTATATCTACCCAATGGTCTGCGTCTAACTGGAGCAACGACTTCATTGATTCTGACGTCACTATATCTACCCAATGGTCTGCGTCTAACTGGAGCAACGACTTCATTGATTCTGACGTCACTATATCTACCCAATGGTCTGCGTCTAACTGGAGCAACGACTTCATTGATTCTGACGTCACTATATCTACCCAATGGTCTGCGTGTAACTGGAGCAACGACTTCATTGATTCTGACGTCACTATATCTACCCAATGGTCTCCGTCTAACTGGAGCAACGACTTCATTGATTCTGACGTCACTAGATCTACCCAATGGTCTGCGTCTAACTGAAGCAACGACTTCTTGATTCTGACGTCACTAGATCTACCCAATGGTCTGCGTCTAACTGAAGCAACGACTTCTTGATTCTGACGTCACTAGATCTACCCAATGGTCTGCGTCTAACTGGAGCAACGACTTCATTGATTCTGACGTCACTATATCTACCCAATGGTCTGCGTCTAACTGGAGCAACGGCTTCATTGATTCTGACGTCACTATATCTACCCAATGGTCTGCGTCTAACTGGAGTAACGACTTCATTGATTCTGACGTCACTATATCTACCCAATGGTCTGCGTCTAACTGGAGTAACGACTTCATTGATTCTGACGTCACTATATCTACCCAATGGTCTGCGTCTAACTGGAGCAACGACTTCATTGATTCTGACGTCACTATATCTACCCAATGGTCTGCGTCTAACTGGAGCAACGACTTCATTGATTCTGACGTCACTATATCTACCCAATGGTCTGCGTGTAACTGGAGCAACGACTTCATTGATTCTGACGTCACTATATCTACCCAATGGTCTGCGTCTAACTGGAGCAACGACTTCATTGATTCTGACGTCACTAGATCTACCCAATGGTCTGCGTCTAACTGAAGCAACGACTTCTTGATTCTGACGTCACTAGATCTACCCAATGGTCTGCGTCTAACTGGAGCAACGGCTTCATTGATTCTGACGTCATTAGATCTACCCAATGGTCTGCGTCTAACTGGAGCAACGGCTTCATTGATTCTGACGTCACTATATCTACCCAATGGTCTGCGTCTAACTGGAGCAACGGCTTCATTGATTCTGACGTCATTAGATCTACCCAATGGTCTGCGTCTAACTGGAACAACGGCTTCTTGATTCTGACGTCATTAGGGTATATTTCTGATTGATATAAAAAGTATAATTTGTAAACAAAAATATAATTTTTAAGATAAAGTATAAATACTGCGTTCAAAGTATATAAATATTTATCAGTTTTACTAACTTATTTCACGAAATTATGATATATTTCTTGATGAATATTTATAAAGTTAGCAATTTAGTTAAAATCTTCAGTGATGTATCAGGTCCACATCTTACGGAACTTTGTCATCTTGGTGGGAGTGACTTAACTATTACAATTCACGAACATCTTTGCCAGTTAGTTTAGCATATGTACTGTCAAAGAAAAGAGTATCACAGTTTTCTATTTTCTATTATTTTCAAATTTTATAAATTCGTCATTGTGTACCCAGACCAATTTAAAAATAAAAAGCATTACAATTAGTAAAGTTCCTTCTTGGAAATTAGTAAACTGTTAAAAGATCATTAAGGATAGACTTTTCTTTGACTGCATATCTACAAAATGGTAAAAAGTTTTAGTAGAGACACAGATGATAAGTTGAAGTCCTATCTCAATCTTCTATGGCCCCACCATAAATAACTCTCTCAATCTTCTATTGCCCCACCATAACTCCCTCTCAATCTTCTATGGCCCCACCATAACTCTCTCTCAATCTTCTATGGCCCCACCATAACATTCCAAATTCTAATATATTTTAAACCACTAAACATGACGATACATAAATCTACATTTAGTTTCAGTGATTTTAACACTACCGAAGCCTTCTTTCTAAAGTACCGTCTCCCCAGTTTTCAAATTCGCTTCTTTAGACCAAGTTTTGGTTGTCGTAATTATCAGATGGGGGTGAGACGTGACGCCACAACACTCGTACGACTATCTCCTCTCGCGTCGTCCGATTGAAAAAGTTTGGGTGCTACTTCAGTATGACGGATGAGACTATATCTGTCACACCGAATTTGCCGACACTCCTCGTAAGTGAAGAGGGAAATGAATGTTTGGCTAGTAACTGATAAATGTAGAGTCTTTGTGTATAGTATGGATATTGGTACAGGAAGGTATATTTAGTATATTTAGTTCAAATATACTACTAGTATACGCACTATACATATTTAAGCAAAGTTATAATTATCTTCGAAAAAAGAGATATGTCTCTTATTTAATACAGTAATTAAAAGGATTTTTGTTTTGTCGTAATAGTCACTTTTAATTACGAATTGTTTTCAATTTAATTTGTATAGAATTTCTATTGAATTGGTTAGTAATAGTACGCTGGAACTGTTGTAAAACAACTAAGCACACTGTTCTCTAGAACTGTTGTAAAAACAACTAAGCATAACCTTCTCTGGAACTGTTGTAAAACAACTAAACATAACCTCCTCTGGAACTGTTGTAAAACAACTAAACATAACGTAATCTGGAACTGTTGTAAAACAACTAAACATAACCTTCTCTGGAACTGTTGTAAAACAACTAAACATAACCTTCTCTGGAACTGTTGTAAAACAA
Organism: Caprella mutica; assembly: GCA_947561585.1. Taxonomy (NCBI): domain Eukaryota; kingdom Metazoa; phylum Arthropoda; class Malacostraca; order Amphipoda; family Caprellidae; genus Caprella; species Caprella mutica. The sequence goes on along the minus strand of CANNZV010000388.1, from coordinate 502,789 downwards.
CTAAACATAACCTTCTCTGGAACTGTTGTAAAACAACTAAACATAACCTCCTCTGGAACTGTTGTAAAACAACTAAACATAACCTCCTCTGGAACTGTTGTAAAACAACTAAACATAACCTTCTCTGGAACTGTTGTAAAACAACTAAACATAACCTCCTCTGGAACTGTTGTAAAACAACTAAACATAACCTCCTCTGGAACTGTTGTAAAACAACTAAACATAACCTCCTCTGGAAACTGTTGTAAAACAACTAAACATAACGTTCTCTGGAACTGTTGTAAAACAACTAAACATAACGTTCTCTGGAACTGTTGTAAAACAACTAAACATAACGTTTGATTGAATCATTCTTTTGATCTGTTGTCATAACAAACGAATTTGAATTTTAGTTTTTGATATTTCAGTTCGAGATTACATTCTTCTACTCAATTATTTTTATCTATTTTTTAACCAAATAGAAATCTAAAAAGAGGGGAATTATTTAAAACTTACACACTGAAGATAAGAAAATTGAGGGACATAGAAAATCATATAACTTATTATAGATCAACTATACCGATAGTTTGAATGTATTTCCTATATTAGTATTAAAGGTAGTGACAATATGCTTTTAAAATCATAGATCTTAAGAATATCACAGACGAAATGAAATGGTACCGAATACTATAATACCGCTGGTGTAGAACCATTCAATACTCTTTAATTCTCTCTGTCTATTATAATGTCTGGATCTATGATTATGAAAGCATATTGTCATAACCTTAGTTATTAGTATATGTATATTCTTAAGCTTCAAACTTTTTAATATGCTAAATTGCCTACTTATTTAAATCAAGCTCTTTGAATTTATAACTTTTTTATAATCCTAAACTAAACAAGAAGAAGATGATCTCCAGACCAATAATATGATCTCCAGACCAATAATATGATCTTCAAACCAATAATATGATCTCAGACCAATAATACGATATCCAGACCAATAATATGATATTCAGACCAATAATATGATCTCTAGACCAAAAATATGATCTCCAGACCAATAATATGATATTCAGACCAATAATATGATCTCCAGACTAATAATATGATCTTCAGACCAATAATATGATCTCCAGACCAATAATATGATCTCCAGACCAATAATATGATATCCAGACCAATAATATGATCTCCAGACTAATAATATGATATTTAAACCAATAATATGATCTCCAGACCAATAATATGATCTCCAGACCAACAATATGATCTCCAGACCAATAATATGATCTCCAGACCAATAATATGATCTCCAGACCAATAATATGATCTCCAGACCAATAATATGATATTCAGACCAATAATATGATCTCCAGACCAATAATGTGATATTCAGACCAATAATATGATCTCAGACCAATAATATGATATTCAGACCAATAATATGATCTCCAGACCGATAATATGATATTCAGACCAATAATATGATCTCCAGACCAATAATATGATCTCCAGACTGATAATATGATCTCAAGACCAATAATATGATCTCCAGACCAATAATATGATCTCCAGACCAATAATATGATCTCCAGACCAATAATATGATCTCCAGACCAATAATATGATCTCCAGACCAATAATGTGATCTCCAGACCAACAATATGATCTCCAGACCAATAATATGATCTCCAGACCAATAATATGATCTCCAGACCAATAATATGATATTCAGACCAATAATATGATCTCCAGACCGATAATATGATATTCAGACCAATAATATGATATTCAGACCAATAATATGATCTCCAGACCAATAATAAGATCTCCAGACTGATAATATGATATTCAGACCAATAATATGATCTCCAGACCAACAATATGATCTCCAGACCAATAATTTGATCTCCAGACCAATAATATGATCTCCAGACCAATAATATGATCTCCAGACCAATAATATGATCTCCAGACCAACAATATGATCTCCAGACCAATAATATGATCTCCAGACCAATAATATGATCTCCAGACCAATAATATGATTTCCAGACCAATAATATGATATCCAGACCAATAATATGATCTCCAGACCAATAATATAATCTCCAGACCAATAATATGATCTCCAGACCAATAATATGATATTCAGACCAATAATATGATCTCCAGACCAATAATATGATATCCAGACCAATAATATGATCTCCAGACCAATAATATGATATCCAGACCAATAATATGATCTCCAGACCAATAATATAATCTCCAGACCAATAATATGATCTCCAGACCAATAATATGATCTCCAGACCAATAATATGATCTCCAGACCAATAATATGATCTCCAGACCAATAATATGATCTCCAGACCAATAATATGATCTCCAGACCAATAATATGATCTCCAGACC